>JAHBCN010000551.1:587244-775974 GCA_019359885.1 Listronotus oregonensis | reverse complement strand
TATGAGACAATACTTTGTGAACTTAACTGCCTTTTGAAACCAAAATTGTCTATCTTCCAGCATGGTTTTCTGCAGGATAGATCCACGGTTACAAATCTGACAATCTTGTCACAACTGGCAGCCGAAGCTATACAAAACAAGGGTCAATTGGATGTCATATACACCGACTGTGAAAAGGCATTTGACAAGGTCAACCACGGCATATTGTTGGGGAGGCTGGTGGAGCTTGGAATCTCTGAGGATGCATATCATTTTATAAAATCATATCTTACAGGTAGAAGGCAGTGGGTGAGGGTTGGTGGAAGCTTGTCGAGGAGCTTTGTTGCCACCTCAGGCATTCAGCAGGGAAGTAATTTGGGACCTTTGCTCTTCTTGTGCTTTATCAACTCTTTACCAGATTGCCTAATTCATTCCATAGGACTTCTTTTCGCGGATGATTTTAAGCTCTGCAGGATCGTAAAAACTCAGAAGGATTGTGAAAAGTTAAAAAAGATATAGATAATGTGGAGTAAATGGTGTAAAGAAAACAAAATGTTCTTAAATATACAAAAATGTTCAGTTGTAAAATTCACAAGAAGAACAAACCCTATTTTGAGTACGTATAGAATTGGGGAATTTGATTTAAAATGTGAAAAGGAGGTTAAAGATTTGGGAGTACTATTTCAGTCTAATCTGAAGTTCAGTAACCACTATGCCTTTATAAAAAATAAAGCTGTAAAGGCACTGGGATTTATAATTAGGAATAGTAAAAATTTTAAGATCTCCACAATAATTAAATTATATAATAGCTTAGTAAGGCCACATCTTGAATACGCATCACAAATATGGATGCCTATGGAGACCACACATGATGATCTTATAGAAAAGGTACAAAAAAGGTTTTTGAGGTATCTCTATGTTGTTAAATATAATAATTATCCATTTAGAATTTCATATAAAAGTATGCTAAGTAGTAAGCTGTGATATTTTTATATTATGTAATACATAACTTAAAATACAAAGATTGTAATTTTATCAATTATGTTAACAAATGTACCAAAGATAAACTTAAGAATGTCATTAAACCGTAAAATATTTAGCGTAGACCCATTTAGCTTATCTCCTTTTAACCGTATGATGGCTGTGACAAATGAGCTGCTCAGGGAGGTCCAGACAGATTTCTTTAACGATAGTCTAAAAAAATTGAAATCTGTACTTTAGTAAAATTATATTTTATTATATGTTATGGTTGTTCCGTCCTTGTTTTTTGTGTTTTTTAGTATGTTTTTTTTGTTTTTTTTTTAGATGTAAGATTACTTTTTCTTGTTTTTTAATTTTAGGGTCTTTACATGTAATTACCTTACCTTTTTTGGTGTTTGTAAAGAATACAATAAATAAAATAAATTAAGAATTTAATTTTTTTTTCAAAATTATTATTATACCAACTAAAGGGTTGTTATATTACAGTTAACATTATTTGTGTTTATACTACCAACATATACCTTATTATTTAAATAAAAAATATTTTGGAAATAAAAGAACAAATTATGTAAACCAACACACTTTTTTACAGTAGAAGTTGTAGTAAATCTTGAATAATATTTTTCTAAAATCCGTTTCCTTGTAGAGAATGAGTTCAAAGTTTGAAGATTTGACTTATTTAAAATCATAATTAAGAATTTGTTTTTTTTTTACATTCAGAAAAACTAAAGGGTTTTTATATTGTAGTTAACATTATTTGTGTTTATACTAGCGACATATACCTTATGATTTAAATTAAAAATATTTTAAAAGTAAAAAAAGAAATTATGTAAACCACCACATTTTTACTGCAGAAGTTTTAGTAAATCTTGAATAATATTGTCCTAGAATCCGTTTCCTTGTAGAGAATGAGTCACAAAGTTTGGAGATTTGACGTTGATTTATTTAAGACCCTTGATACAATATTAAATTTTTAAGTTCTATACAAAATTATAGGCATATTTGCTTTGCTAAAAGATATTCTAAATATACACCTATATTTTTTTTAGTATCCTATCATTACTGCTATGGGTATCCTGAAAAAAGCCGCAGCTGAAGTGAACAAAGATTATGGCCTCGACCCAAAGATTGCTGATGCCATTTCAAAGGCGTGCGATGATGTAATATCAGGAAAACTTTATTGTGAACACTTTCCGTTGGTTATTTGGCAAACTGGTTCCGGCACTCAGACCAACATGAACACAAATGAGGTAAGGTCAAAATCGACTTGCTATAATTCAAAGATTTTTTATATTAAAAATAAATTTGTGCATACAGCTTAGTTATATATGTTAGACTCATGTGCCGAATTCGCCCATTCGCCGAAATAAATACTCAGTTCGCGAAATGATCAAAGCCAAATGATCAATTGCCGAACATAGTTCCTATTTCGGTATCTGTTTAAACTGGTTTACACATTTTGCGAACTGAGCTATGCGGAGTTGCTCAAATGCCGAATAAGATATATTTCGGCAGATTATCATCAACTGGTCGCTCGAACATGAAAAAATATATATATATATATGTTGTGGTCAAACCCCGTTCTGGTCGTCCAAAAACAGATTTTGTGCGTGTTTCAAAATAAAAAGCCGCTTTGCTTACCAGAACTAACCATGACCGACTAGAACTTAGGGCTTTTTAATTTGTCTTAATTATTTGCAGAAGTTATAAACAAAATTTTAACAACGTATTGGAAAAAACCCGGGGAATATATAATTACACTTTTAAAAAAAATTATAACTTCTATCATATCAAAAATTGTAAAAATTTTGTTAATAACTACCTAGTCGGTCATGGTTAGTTCTGGTAAGCAAAGCGGCATTTTATTTTGAAACACGCGTTCTGGTCTACCTTAAACGGCCAAAAAGCAACATTGAAAGTATTTTTTTTCATGTTCAAGCGACGAGCTGATGATAATCCGCCGAAATATATCTTATTCGGCATTTGAACAACTCCGGATAGCTCAGTTCGCGAAATGTGTAAATCAGTTTAAACACCTACCGAAATAGGAACTATATTCGGCAATCGATCATTTGGCTTTGATCATTTCGCGAACTGAGTATTTTTTTCGGCGAATGGGCGAATTCGGCATATGAGTCTAACATATACACGACGAAATTTGATATATTTATAGTCCAGGATTTACTGGATCAGCGAGTAAGTTACAGTGCATATTTATTTATTTTAAAAAGATGTTTTACATATAGCTCAGGTGTGTGTTAACAAAAAACAAATAGGGTAAGAACTTAAAAAGTGTTAATTTATCTTTTTGTGCTAAAAATCCTTTTTTTGGCACATATTAGCATGCGTAATGTTGTATTATTTATTATTCTGCACACATTTTCGTGTGGCAGATTTTTCTATTTTTGTAAACAATGCTTACTCTTTCATATTTGTTATTAATATAATTACACACCAGTGATTATTCGAAATTAATCAAATAACAAAAATGTTACACATGGTTAATAAAAAACAAATTAAACATTTTGTTAAAATGTCGGAAATGAATATCAATACAAAAATATTTTTTTTAGGAAAGCGACATAATATGTATATATTTTTAAATTTTTAAAAAATGATTATGTTGATCAAAAATTTGTTATGTAATTAAGGATTAGTAAGCAAAACTGCTTTTCTTTGAATTTTAAATACTGCGTTTTATTTGAATTTTAACTAGGTTAGGTTAGGTTTAAAGTGACCGCTCGGTCTATTGTGGCTCACACCTTTTAATATTTCTCCCAATAGGATCAGACTTCTAATGAATCAGTTATCAGATATGGGACATCTCCTCTTACTCGTGTCGCTACCGGACACGAGCACAATATGTGTTCTGGTGTCCCATCTCCTGGAAAGTATGACGAGCAGACAATCCGTCATGCCCTCCTCTCCCGGTATAGTTACGTGGGTAGCTACCAGGTCCTTGTTACAGAAACCAGATGTTCCTTCTGAGTCCATTTCTCCGGCCCGAATGAAACGGTTCTATCCGTTTTCTGTTTAAAGCCAGGGAACCCTTTACCGTATAAAAGCGGTTTTGTCCGCCTTTGTTTGGATTCAGGAATCCCTTCCTAAGCACCTGTTGTTCGGGATGGATTAGCTCTTCCCCCTGAAACAGGCGCTTGTGACTTCAGGGGCACCTTTCGAAACGGATTCACCCATTTCGGTCAGCGCACCTTTGTCACTTTTTCCTATGAAAGCGGTTCTGTGTGCTATCTGTTTGGAGCTAAGAAAGTAATAGTCCACCACGGCAGAGCCCCGCATCACCGCAGTAAGGCTAGATACTCTGAGAGGTCGCCCTGAATCTCAGAGGCACCATTGGAGACACCTGTTTAAGGCACAGGATGTCATTCACTCATCTGCACGGTATGCTAACACCTTGAGTTAAGCCTTGTGTTCGTCTTAGTTTCGGATTCCATTCCATACGCTAGCAACAAGAGTTGCCGATAACCAGCAAATCTAGCGCATATTCCAAAATATCCTACTGGGCCCAACCACGACAACAACGTGCGAACACAGCGGTGGGTGAATTTTAACTAATTAATATAAAAAATTAACAAGAAACGATTCATGTATAATAATAATTATTGACGATGTTAAAAAGCAACACAACGGTTTGAATAATTGAAAAGTGTAAGCCAGCGACCTTGTTGAAGCCGAACTAGTGCCCGCGCTTACATTTAACATTTCATTTAGCCTAGGAAATCCTGTAAAAGCGGTATTGCTTGTCGAATAAAGCCTTTGTGAAGGTGAATGTGAGTTGTATTCCAGGATTTTCTTGGTATCATTTTTTAAATTTTCTTATGATTCATTTACACCCGTCATGTCTCTTAAAGGTGGGGATTTCGACTTCAGAGTTAGCTAACATTGTGATGGAAGATTGGCAATTCTATGGTCAGTATAAGACTCAGTCTTGAGGTAATTCTAAATTATCAGCGATTTCAACGGGAATTTTTCCAAAAGTATTGACCCCAAGACATTGATTGGTACATGTTTCATGTTTATACTGTATAAAAAATGACTATGTGGGACAGCTGGTGGACAAATAAAAACATATTTTCGGTATTAAACTAGTTACTGGCCATTTGAGGATTCTTTCGATATCACAAAAATGCCTGTGTTGTGGTTTTCGCGATCTTCACTACCAAAAACTTATCGTTTTCTTCTACCATTTCAAATAATGTAGCTACTTTTATCATGAGATAGATCATCTGGAGCATTATTGAAAAATTTACCATGCCTGTTCTTGCAAAAGTGTGGCACCACTTTTCAAAGTTTCTGTGCTCCTTTTCAGGGCGTCCTTTGGGCTTAGTGGCTAGAAGTTCTAGGATTGCGGCATTCGCGGCTTTTAAAATATTATCTGAAATATTGTCCGCCTCCATAACTCCATCTAAAGTTTTTATTTGATATAACGCGAATTGTTTAAAATAAGACTACGCGGAATTGACAAACAAATTTGAGTTTAATCACAGCAACAAACTATCCGGTAGTATCTCTGCCAACCTCCAAGTAACCTGTTGTTGATAAAAAAAAATGCATACGGAAAAATGCTACTTTCCGCACACGGATGCGAGCTAAAGGTATAGTCATTTACCACACGCTGGTAGAAAAATATGAACCAGTTGTTAATCATATTTCTTCACTAGCCGCAAGATATATTGATATTTTTAAAAATGGGTTTTATTTCGTTTTTAGTACTTTTTCAAAGTTGAATCAAAGTGTTGAAAATATTTCTTATCAAATTATTTTGAAAGTGTAGTAGTGAAATTATCTTATTTATGCAAACTTTTATTTATAAAGGGATTATATTATTAAATAGATATTGTGCTGTTACTTAATCCATTTGCTTGTTTGTTATGTCAAGGTTAAATAAAGCAGCAAAATAAGTATTCATTGTAAACTTGCATATTTTTATTTAGTTTTTACATTTTTGTATCTAATTAATTTGCATGCAGTCTGGCATAAAAATAATTAATTTAGTACAGGTTTATTTAATAAAATTAAACGAAAATGTAAAACTTGCCTTTAGACCAGTCTGTGCAGGATTTTTTTTTGGCAACTTTGTTTGAAATGAAATTTCTTTTTGTTGTTTTTTTATTGTATACTAGGGCAAGAAGCAAGAATTTTTTTTTGGGAAAAAATAGTAAAGGAGGAAAAAGAGGGTGCTAGAAATTAAAAAAAAAAATCTTACAGATATATCTGGTAAAAGCGCGCTGAAGACATATAACTTTCGATACAGGTCGAAACTAGGCGACAATTATATTCCTCTTTTTTTAATTAAAATTTGTTCTTTTAAATCTATAGAAAGTAAAGAAGATTTTGTACAAAACATCTACGATTTTATCAATAACGTTACACTTCGTTCACGGCATTTGTAAACTCTGAAGCTACAGTTTGATTGGTATACTCCAAATACAAGATAATAATGAATAAAATTTAAATCCCCCTGCATAAATTGAATTAGGTATCGTAGTTTGTCTTTTTTTTTACAAATTTAGCAGTGTGTCATGTCGTCAAATATAGTATAAGTGAGATAGATCTACGTCAAGCATGTCAAACTCATATGATATTAGGGTCCTCTCGATATATGTTGTATAAAGTTGGATGCCGCATATTTTTATTGTTAAATGTTAACATAAGGCTTGTTGTTATGAATGGTGTTATGGTGTGAATCGTGCGCACTAATCGCTGTTTCATCAATCCGTTTTTAAATTAATTGATGGAAAAGCGCTAAAGAAAGATGGCCGTTGTTTTAGTAGTATATGGACAAGGATAAAACTAGCGGTAATTTAGTGTGACGTCTCGATAGATTTCAGCGCTAAACCATCTGATGAATTTAACAACACGCCTATATAGTTTTTACAGCTCAATGTATTATAATGCTGAGTCATTTTATATTTAAAAAGAAAAAAAAATAATAAAAATAAAAGTTATAATCAAAAATAAACAATGTCACAGTTTAATATTACTTTTTAAAAGATATTTAACATCGTTTTTTTCACACACAAACAAAAAAGTCATCAAAGTTTGGTTGAATATATTATTATTATGCTTATGTTGATTGCTTAATTCTAAATTTTCAGTATACATGTAATAAACGTTAACATTTTAGGAAACCGATCTACAGATAAATATGTATAAAAATCTGGAATTTCAACTTTCATACATTTTTACTTTAAAAAAGAATTAATGAATATCATTTTTTTTCATCAAAATTTTTAATAATAATAGAGAGAGGTGAAGTAAAAAAAGACGAAATTTTATTTCACAGCTTTTTAAATAAAAAAATCTTCTATCAAGTCCCGTTTCTAAGAATTTAATTTGGTGGGCATGTTTTGTAAATTTTAATTTAGCTTATTTGAGCAATAGATATTGACAACTTTTAAAGTAAGATAAGTTTTTCTTTTCTATTTGTTTTTCCCAAAATAATGATTTTTATTTAAAAGCGTAAATATTATCAAATAGCATTGTAAAAATAATTCCAAATATTTATTATTTATTTCTATTTTTGTTTAATTTGTCACAAATATTGACATTCACAGCAGCATCCAGATAGCAGATTGAAAAGCTTAAACTTATAGAACTTTATTTTTCCTAAGCACTTTTAATTTCTGTTATTCAATTTTCTTCAATAAATTATCTAGTATAACAAACAATTTATAAAAATATAAATTATCACATATAATCCTAAACAAATACAGCCTACTCGTATTATACAAAATAGATTACATAATCCATTTTTCCATTTTTTTATATAAATCATAAAATGTTTTTAAGTTAACCCCTCCTTAAAAAATCAATAATATAAACTAAGATTTTATTAAATGTCTTCCTGAAAACCAAACTCTTTAAAATTATGATAGAAGAAGTCCATTGTTGTTATATGTGGTGCGACCTTGCTAAAAAAAATGGTATCGCCTGGCAGTACGGTTAGTTTTGGCGGTATTTATTATATCAGGTTTCTGCAAAGCAAAATCATATTTATTTATGTGTCTTAACTGTCTTTGGAAATTTTAAACGATATGGCCCCGTATTCGTAAAAAAATCTGTAGAAATACGTAACTGGCCACGAACTTTACGTGGCGAAATATGAGTTCGAATCTCACAGAATTTAGTGGTAGAGTACTTTTAATGTATGAGTGGAATTCTACGTTAAACTGTAAGTTTCGTCTGAATAAGACGTTAATTAAAGGTAGTGTAGTTATTTGTATAATGTCCATGGTGTCACTACTGCGTTGTCTAAAATATGTCGTGAAATGCAATATCTGCATATTCCAGTCCATTGTAGATTGAACTAGAAAAAAATGGGTTAAACCTTTCAAACCCTGGCACTTAGTTCCTAGCACTTATCCTTTAAACTTACTTTTGTGAGCTGTCTAAAAGATTTAAAAAATAATTAGTTTTAGGTATGAAAGTTAATAGAACATAAGCTGTATATTTTCTTAGATTGAGTGTAGAAATTTTAGTTTCCTACAGATTAAAACATTGTAAAGTACTGTATTACAAATTTTTAAGTTACTTGGTTATTCTTTAATTGTTCCTTTTAGGTAGTCACAACAGAGCAATAGAAATGTTGGGAGGAAAACTTGGTTCGAGACACCTGTTCATCCAAATGACCATGTCAATAAAAGCCAGAGCAGCAATGACACGTTTCCTACTGCAATGCACATTGCTATAGCCATGGAAATAGAGCATACTCTAATGCCAGGTAAGAAAATAATTAATATGCATAATAATAAAATAAATGTCCTTTATTTACAAAAAACAAAACTGTTACTAAACAAAGTGAAATAAAGAAATCATATACCATTAATTTATTTAAAAAAAAACATATCATTTCTCAACACAGAAAAATATTTTGTGGTTTCTTAACGTGAAAACTCTTTGTAAAATTCATGTACAAAAGCTTGTCACTCGCGCCTGGTCTATGCACAGCCATATTTGTATTAAATTAATACCCTCCTAAATGAGATGTAAAACCCTTTATCGGGCTTGGATTATGACATAAACTAAAAGAAATGACCCATTGGTCATTTACATTTGTAACCATAGATACTGTCTTTTTAAACCAGTGCGATAGTTTGGATGTTTTTTTGCTTTTAACACCTTCAAATTTAAATGGCTTGATTTTATTGCGTGCAGTAAGCTGAAGGAGTTAAAATGAAGTACTAAATTACATGTTTTATTTTTATTTTAAAATTATGAACCTAATAAATAATAATAATAATAGATTTATATTTATAGGGCTTAATATGTTGGCGGAATCTCTAGACAAAAAGGCACAAGAATTCTGTGATATTATTAAAATTGGACGTACACACACTCAAGATGCTGTACCCTTAACATTGGGTCAAGAGTTCAGCGGTTATCTTACACAAGTGCGTTTCGGAATTGAAAGGTATGATAATTTTTCGGTAAAAATTTAGTATTAATTTAAATTTTATTTTTAAAATGTATTGCCGTGACAGTGCCTTCCAACATTAAAATATTGGATGTCAACTACATAACAATACAAAATTTTGTCTAATTTTTTACTGTAGAACGTCGTAGATTTATTTGAAATATTTGGATTAGTCTTTTAATTTTCTTTTCAGTAGTATACTCAACCTAATACTTTTATAATCGTTGACCCTATAAAAAATGGTCCTAACTTAGTCGCTTTCCAGCTGCCATCTGTTCTGCGTTTGAAGCGCATGAGCTTAATGGCTTTAGCCTTCGTGCTTTAAACGCCACCTGGAACGTGACGAAACGAATTTACTTTTACCTAACCTTTAAAAACGTATCTTGGGCTTCGAACGCGAAATGAAAGGTAGGTCCTTCAGGGGAAAGGGGAAAGCAGTTATTGCTCGTCGGACGCAAAGTCAAAAAACTTGGCTGGAACGTCTGCTTGGAGGATATAGGCGCACAGGTGCTTCGTTGCGTGCACAAAACGGCAGGCTGGAAAGCGGCTCTTATAATCAAATGAAAATTTAAAAATCTCATTGTTAATGTATAATTATTTACGATATAACTAAGTGATTTTTTATCTTGGGATGGTCTGCAAAGGTTTAAAGCGTAAGTGGGTACAGGGTTGGATTTTTTTTTTTTTTAAATTCAAAAATCGTGATTTTTTAACACTTTTCTTCCAGGTAATAATTTTAATTAAGACATTTCTAAGGGTTTTAAAAATTGAAAAGAACTGACACTTGCTTATCATTTTAAAAATAATAATAATAATAAATAAATAAAATAATAATACTTACACCATTTTTAAATACAGCAAATTTTGCTTTCCTACCCTGATTTATAAAAAGAGCGTTTTGAATTTAAAAAAAAACCCTATAAAATCACATTTTGTTATTACTTATTGGCCAAATATTATACGGAAAAATCAATGCAAAAATTCCTAATATAAATACATAGTGCGATACGGACTTAAGTTTGATATGTATGAATTTCAATCTTGTAGTTACTAATCTAGATTGCACTATACAGGGTGACCCATCAAAGACAGTCTAGCAAATTTTCAAGAGGACATATTTACACATTAATACCCCATCACTGTAACTTTAACCCCTTAGCGAGGGCGGCATTCACCCTTATGTTTTTGAATGAAAAATGATATGTTGTGATACATCTTTTAAAAGGGCATTCACTTTTTCTTAACATGGCGCTTCGTTTTCTAAATTTCACATACGCGTCGCCATACAATCAAATTTAAAAACATTTTACTGGACCTCTTATTTAAAAATAGGTTTGTGAGCAAAATTTTTTTTTTACTAACAACATTTCGACTATATCTTCAGTTAATTAGTTGATGTAAATAGTTCGTTATTTGTGTGTTTTTCTTTTCTTTTGATTCGATGGTTCTGGTTTATTCGGCGAGAGTGGAAATATTGAATTGACAACTTTATTTAATGGGGGGCATGCAAATAGAGATGTAAATCATGGTAACATCCTAGAATTAGTAGCAAAATTTTGGCAAAGTGGTTCGGTGACCAATAAAAAACGGACTATTGAAAATCCAGTGATCAGTAAGAAATGAGGCAGAAGAAAGTAGCTGTGCTGAGTCAAGTTGCTATGAACTCTATATTAAGTACCCGGAAACGTTCTGTAATGGGAGTTTCGCGGATCACTGTACTGAGAATTCTAAAAGATAAAAACTGGCACCTATATAAAACTCAACTTCTTCAAGAATTGAATGAAGATGATAATGACTTCCATTTAAAGCTTTGTGAAATAAAGTCCGAATTAATTATAACTAATTACAACTTCCTCTTCCTCTCAGATAAATGTTTATTTTTTTCTCAACGGCAGTGTGAGTCGACATAATTATTGTCGTTATTGGGCCGACACGAACCCAAGAAGCTAGCATGAGGTTTATACTCAACATTCTCAAAAATTAAACGTTTGGACTGGTTGGTGATGAGATGACATAATTAGACTATTTTTTTACCAGAAAATTTAAATAAAGATATGTTAGTTTTGTAAGATAATGCTGATTAAAACTGGAAAATGTTACAAAAATGCAATATTCCAGCAAGAGGGTGCCCCTTCCCATTATGCATTAACTGTACGGCAGTTTCTGGTAGATGGATTGGGCGAAATGTTACTATCAAATGGTCTGCGAGATCACCCGATTTATCTCCCCTTCATTCCTTTTTATGGGGATATCTGGAATCAAAAATTTATGGAACCCAGCCTGAATTCTTACCATATTTATGGAGTCGCATCACTAATGAATGTCCACAAATAACATCCGATATTTTTCACCATGTCCGAAAACAGTTTGAACAGTTGCTGTACTATTGCCTGAAGATGAACGGCGGACATTCTCAACATTTGATAACACGTAAGCACTAAGCAATAAAATTAAATTAAATTTCTTAAGAACCCGCAGCACAAATTTAAAAAAGGAAACACCATTTTCAAAAGAAATGTAAAGCCCTTTTAAAAGATGTATCACAACATACCCCTTTTATTTAAAAAAATAAAGGTGAATGCCGCCTTCGCTAAGGGGTCGAATTAATGTGTAAATGTGTACGGGTAGTAAAAGTATACAGTCCCAGGATATTTTTTTTATTTTTACAAACAAACGGCAAAGATTTTTACCATCGGGCTTTTTATCAGTTGTTAATTTATGTTCAATGAGTACAAAAAAATTTAGTAAAAAGAAATCAAAATTCAAACAAGTATAGGCCCGCAAAAAAAAGCTGCCTCCTGGTTGACACGATTCCACACTCCTTGATCTGAAAAAAATAGTTATTTTTTAAAGGGTAGAGATGTAGTTTTTGTTTGACAAAAGCGATTTGCAAAAAAAAAAAAAATGTTTCTCGCAAAATGGCGGCCATGTAAAAACACAGTAATTTTTTCACTCGTTTTTTTACCTTTGGGAATTTTTCAAAAATAGTAGACATTTTTTTTCAAAAAAGCTCTCGTTAAATGCAAACTACATCCGTACTCTTTAAGAAATAACCAAGATTTTAATCTCCACTGTGCAGGCCTTCTTTAAATTTTGACCTTTTTTAATTTTTTTTTTGGACTTTTGAAACATAAATAAACAGCTGATAAAAAAACCCGATGGTAAAAATCGTTACCGTTTTTATTTACAGCGTTTAAAAAACACCTTAAATTTGACCCTTTAGACCAAAATACCCCCTTAATGCATAATTTGCTATTATTAAACGATTATAGTATAGGCAACTAAATATACACAAAACAAACAAGTCTTTTTATAACCTTGTCATTCCAATGACAAACCGTTAAAATATTTTTCAGGTTGGGTGCCTAAGACCTAAATACATCCCAAAAAGAAACATTACTATTTCCAGAATTTAATAACAAAACATTCGCAAAAAAAAAATTGTAAATAACTTTGGCATTATTCGGGGGTTAAAGATCTCAACCCTTAATACGCGAGCTTAGCGAGTGCGTTAAATAGCCTCGATCATTAATCATCCTTATTTGTTAAATAGTTATTAAAAAATATTAATAAAAGTTAATCCTTTTAAATTTGGTTAAAAAAATAGCTACATTTTTATTGGTCAAATCAAAACATAGCTACAATATACATCAAACAAAAAATATACTTTTTTAGTTTAGTTTAAAACTATTACCCTAGAATAATATATTATTAATACTTAAAGTTTCAGTAGGTTTTTGTAACTAAATTTACAATATATTGATTTATAAGTATTTACTCCTTTTTTGTACTTCATAAAATTTACTTTTACAATCTTACTTTTCTCTGTCTGTTTAGAACAATCGTACTTAGTATGCTAAGCGTATATAAAGATTAGATGGCATAGTGATTGTATTTGTTACAAGGTGGCTAATTTTGCACTTTATAAGTCTATTTTCTATTTAATTACCCGCAGTCATCCTGTAAAATATATAAATAAATGATCAGCGCATAGTCAATATTCACTATTTAAAAGGGCATACTGGGTACGATTATTCCTTTTTTTCTATGGTGGGCTGACGGTGTAATAGTGACGGTATTATTAATTAGTTATTTTTTAATATAACTTTATATTCTTACTAATCTAATAATACATTGTCTATTAGAGTAAAAACCACGCTTCCTCGTCTATACATGCTGGCTCTAGGAGGTACGGCTGTAGGAACTGGATTAAATACAAGAAAAGGATTTGCAGAAAAATGCGCCGCCAAAATTTCCCAGCTTACAGGCCTTCCATTTGTAACTGCTCCCAATAAATTTGAGGCTTTAGCCGCTCACGATGCGTTGGTTGAAGTTTCTGGAGCGCTCAATGTTATTGCTTGTTCACTTATGAAAATTGCTAATGATATCAGGTAGATACTTATTAGTTACTTTGGGTTAGGTATATAATATATATATATATATATATATATATATATATATATATATATATATATATATATATATATATATATATATATATATATATATATATATATATATATATATATATATATATATATATATATATATATATATATATTATATATATATATATATATATATATATATATATATATATATATATATATATATATATATAAAATATATATATATATATATATATATATATATATATATATATATATATATATATATATATATATATATATATATATATATATATAATGTTTTGTCGTAGGTTCTCACGAGTAAAACATGGTAACGTTTTTCTTTCGGTAACTCGTGTACTGTTGTCCTGAAAAGGACAGGTTGTCTGTTGACGTTTCGATGAGATCACACTCATCTTCTTCTCGAACTTTTTTCGGACGGTAGTCAAAAGTGAACTGATGTGTGACCTGTTGGTTGCGTATTTTTAATGGTCTCGGGTGGGCGTGGCTTGTGGTGTTGTTCGACCAATCCTGGCGCGGCTTCGTGTGACGGGTCCTTCTCGGTGTTCAATGGTGTTTGGGACGTCGTTGTTTGCGAAACTCTTATGTCTGTCAGCAGGGTGAAGCTTCGTTAGGATAGATTTCCATGTAAGTGGCAGGCGTTGTGTATCATCCCGTTTATTTGGTTTTCGGGCCGCTTTTCGATTTCGATTGCTTCCCTTATAATACGAGGGTGTAGATGTTCGCACCTCGCTAGGACTTTATGTTTTTAAAGTCGACCTTGTGGCCAGTTTCCAGTACATGTTGAGCTAGAGAGGATGATGGAGTTCTTTGTCGGACGGCATTCTGATGTTCTTGGCTCTAAAATTTACCCTCTGTTTGTTTGTCCAATGATGGTAGTTTACACGTGGAACATCTAATTTCATAGACCTTGATCTTCGCCGGGGATTCTGTCCTTTGGTGTTGTTGGTATTTCGCCTACTTTGCGGTCCGTGGTAAAAAATGGTCTCTATGCCCGTGGCGTCAGTAATGGCAAATTTTTCCGTCGTTCCTTTACGTATGGTAAAAAGGCTTTGTTCCCGTTTTTTTTCGTTCTTTGGGTCTTCTATCCTCTTTTTTGTTAATTAACATGTTGCTGTAAGTTGGACCCAAGGGCTCCTCCTAATGTTTCTAGTTCTGCCTTTGGGGTGTTTTTCGTCTGATAGCCGTTTTGGGCGTGATGTTGTGTTTTAACTACCGCATAAAGTTGACTGGGTGGTGGTAATTCGCTTTTTAGGTAGCGGTTAGTGTGGGTTCTTTTCAATTTTTATGACCTACTTGCCCTCTTCGTATTTTTGACTAAAACATCAAAAAACGGCTCTGGGGTTCTGTTGGGTTTTCCCCAAGAAATTTTTTTTTTCGGGTGTCATTTTTGGGTGGTCAGGAACTCCTGAAAGTGTTTTCTTTTTGTTGGCCATACTACAAACGTGTCGTCGACATATCTCACCCATAGTTTTAGTTTTTCAATCAAAAACTTCTAAGGCTCGGGTTTCAAAGTCCCCCAAGGAATAAGTTTCCAAGCGCTGGTGAGAGGGTGACCATGGGTGCCCCTTCTACCTGTCTATAATGTTGTCCCTTATATATAAAATATGTGTTCTTGGGCAGTGAGCTAAAGGGGGGTTATGGGTCCGGTGGTCTTATTTGGTTTTGATAACTTGGCTTCTTGGACGGGAATTTGTGTGAATAACGACACTCATGAAACTCAAAGGATGTCTTGTTGTGAGATTCTGATTTTGAATATCCCCGGACGAAGTGTGTTTGGGTTCTTTACATATGAGGGGATGTTTTGGGCGTGGACTTGCAAGTTGTGGGTAAATATCTTTGCCAAGGCGGATTGGACAGCCGATAGAACTAACGATGGGGCGTAGGGGCGTGTTTGGCTTATGAATTTCGGAATAGCCGTAAACTTCGGGCATCTGGATTGATTTTTCTCTGGGTATAATGGTTTTCTTGATCTTGTGTCGAAGGCGATGCGTTTTTTGCGGATTTGGTGGTTTCTCCAGGTATGTTGTGGGTTCTTCTAAGGGTTTTATAGGCTGGGTCGTCTAAAGGTTGCGGATTTTCTGACTCCAAAAAAAAATTTGTGATCTACCAGCGAAAAGAAACCCTTTGGTTTTTTCCGGGGAAAACGATGAAAAATCCCCAAACCTTTTTGGGGGCCCAACCTATCCCCTTGGCCGAACCCCCCCCCTGGAAAAAACCCCCCCCAAAAAAAGACCCCATCGAGCAAGTCAAGCCATTTGCACAGAAAAATCACCAGTTTGGTTTACGGTCCGGGGAATTCATAAGCCAAAAACACCCACCTTCGTTTTATCCGTCCAACTCGAAGCCTTGACGAAATTAGCAACCCGAACCGTGAAACCAGTATTGTAAATCAACCCTTCGAGATACCGAAACCGACATCTCCCAAGACATCCTGTTTCGATAAGGTGTCGTTTTCAAAATTCCCGTCCAGAAGCTCTGGAAATTATCAAAACCAAATTAGACCCCAAACCCTAATCTCCTATACCCTTTGGCCTAAGAAAATTTTATATGGGCACATTATGGACAGGAGAAAAAACCCATGGGTTCCCTCGCTGCAAATGCCCATGAGTTTAAAATTTGCTTGTTGGCAAAAACTTTTTGGTGAGATAATGTCGGACATTTGTTATGGACCGGAAAGCCAAGGGGTTCTGACCCCTCAACAATCGACACCCGAAAAAGTTGCTGGAAACGCAAACTCACTCCCGATGTTTGAGAAATCGAGACACAGAAAATCATGCAAGGCCGCAACCACCCTCAACATCTCTCACCCCAAACAACATCGAGGTCCAAATCCCAACGATCGCGAAAAACCAGGCTAGAAAACGTGGGGGGAAGCCGATCCAGCGGACACCCTGTTAATTAACAAGGGAAAAAAAAAGCGAAGAACGGGAAAAAAGGCCCGAGAAAACGACGGACAAAAAGATTAAAGCCCGGCAAAGGGCCATTTTACCGGACCCGAAATAACAAATACTCGCAAAGGACGTCCCGGGGGAAAGGGGTCTATGAAATTGAACCCCCTTTGGACAAACAAACGAACTGAAATTTTAAGGAAAACAAGAAGCCCGAAAAAACTTCCGCTCTCTTAACCCAAATAAACTTAACACAAATCGACAAAAACATAAAATCTGGGGGATGCGGAACCCCGCCCTCGTATTAAAGGGAACAATCGAAATCAGAAAGCGGCGGTTCGGGACCCAACGCCTGCCGGAAATCATCAACGGTCACCGCCAACCCGAAGTTTCCAAAGGCGACGTCCCACCATCTGAACCGGAATAATCGCAGAAACCGCGGAATTTGGCGAACCCGCCCCGCCCTTAAAATGCGCGGCCGTCATCGGTTCCCTTTTTCCTTTACCTCGAAAGTTCAGGGGTGGTGGATCTATCAAACGTCGACAAAACCTTTTTCGGGCAATACCATTCCGAAAAAAACTTAATATATTTTTAAAATAAAATAAATAAAATAAAATAAAATAAAATAAAATAAAATATATATATAAAATATAAAATAATATAAAATAATAATAATATATATATATAATAATAATATAATAATATATATATAATATATATATATATAATTTTTTTTTAAACATTACATTGACGTTTTTCCAATTATTACAGTAAGCTTTTTTAACAATTTATTAATCTGACGGTTTGGAGTTTCCCGTCAACTTTACCGTTTCTCGTATCACATCAGTCACAAGTTTGATATGTTTCGCTTTTTTTTTTTTATTTCTAGTTTTTGTAAGTGGCATTTAATCAAATTAATAAAAAAAAGCTGTTATATGTATACCTTGTTATTTATACTTTATCATATTTATAGTCACGTTTTTTTCTGATATAAATACATGGTGCTATAAATTCGATGGAACTAAAGGGCACATTCTATAAAATGGCAATTACTATACTTGTCTAATCTATTATTATTTAATACCTTAAGGAAACTTAGAAAAATACATTTTAAACAGTTTTGTTAAAAATATGACAAGACAAACAGTTTAAATTATTTTAATAATAAAATAACTTTAAATGGAAAACAAAATAAAACCACTTCGGCAAATGTAATTCTGCGCGCTTTTTGTTTATAAAAAGCTATAAATGTTTTAAGTCATCATTAAAAAGTTCATTTGCAAATATGTCTTACCTTAACATAATTTTATTTACTTTATGATCCAGATACACATTTTTTTTTTCATTTAGGTTTTTGGGTTCCGGTCCCCGATGCGGTCTTGGTGAAATTTCCCTTCCCGAAAATGAACCGGGCAGTTCTATTATGCCTGGAAAAGTCAACCCAACGCAGTGTGAAGCTGTTACTATGGTAGCAGCTCAGGTTATGGGCAATCATGTAGCAACAACTATTGGTGGTTCAAATGGACATTTTGAATTAAATGTTTTTAAACCCATGATGGCCGCTAATGTATTAAGGTCAATTAGGTTAATTGGCGACAGCGCTAAAAGCTTCACTGTACATTGTGTAGATGGCATAGTAGCAAACAGGGAAAGAATAGACAAACTCTTACACGAGAGTCTCATGTTGGTAACTGCCTTAAATCCCCATGTTGGTTATGATAAAGCTGCAGAAATTGCCAAAACTGCTCATAAAAATAATTCAACACTTAAAGAAACAGCAATTAAACTAGGCTATCTAACCGAAGAACAATTTAATGAATGGGTTAAGCCAGAAGAGATGTTGGGGCCTAAGTAATTGTTAAGCAGTATTGTTTCTCAAGAATTTATTTGTTAATGTTATGTTTATGTTTAGTAAATTGTTTTCTTTTTGTTTTATTAGTATATTTAAAAATAAACCATTTTTTACTAAAATACAAATGTGTAAACAATGGTCTTTACAATATTACTATTAACATTACATTACAATGTGTCTGCCTACTATCCCTGAATCTGCTAGAATTGGCCACCAAGATTAATAACTGCATGGAAGTATGTGTTTCCTGAAATGCCTAAAAACTCCATTAGTTATTTCCTTTTGACAGTGAAGGTATTGATTTAGAATTTAATTTCCATTTTATTGTTAAAAGACTTATTGCTTGCTTCCAAAAAAAAATATTACAAATTTATTATTTTACGGGCGCTACCCAATCTTATTCAACTAAGTTAGAAATTAATAAAACATTAATGATGTCTAAGATGGTTTTAGAGAAAGCCCTCGGATACATGAAACAGATCTACATTAGAATTTCTCATGATTCTATCAATTGCTCTATTCTGTCCATAATTAGATCTATTTGTTTGAATATTAAATATTCTTTTGACCGCGAGGGATCTTCTGGGAACATAAAAGTTCAGTTGAGACAAAATTTGTGGGCAATCAACCAAACCGTGAAGAACTCTGTAAGTAGTCATGATGTCAGTTTTCCTTCTTCTCAAGGCAAAACTGTCAATATTTAAATTGTTTTGTAGAGCAGATGGAATGCCACTCTTATGCAATATACCTAAAAAAAAATTCTGAATTGACTCAATCTTGTTAATATATGTTTGATAGAAAGGCGACCAAACAGCAGTACAATACTCCATATGTGGCCTGACCAGAGAAATATAGAGTTCTTATAGTAAAAATGTTTTTAAAATCTTTAGTATTTTTTTTAACGAAACTAAGTATTCAGAGTGCCTTACTACAACAAGCCCGAATGTCCTGCACAAAAGATAGTTTACTGTCGAACAGTACACCCAGATCTCTAATTATTTGTACCTTATTAATAGCCCTACCATTAAAGGAGAACTCAGTGTGCATTATAGCCATAGAGAAAGTGTATATATTTACATTTCTGGATATTCAATTTTAACTTGTTTCGGATGCACCAAGTATGAAAACAATCAAAATCTTGTTGAAATAAAGCATAATAATCAGAACCCGAATTGGCTTTATAAATCCTAAGGTCATCCGCATAGAGAGCAAATTCAGAATAGTGAAAGCAATTGGATACATCATTAATAAAGAAATTAAACACTACTGGAGCAAGGTGAGCTCCTTGAGGAACACCTGAAGTACCTTTGATAATTCTAGATAGATGGTTTTTTTATCTTATCAACTTGCTTTCTTCCCCTCAGATATGATCTGATCCAATTTAGAAGGAAGTCATGAATTTCCATATGATAAAGCTTTTCTATCAGAATAACATGATCCACACTGTCGAACGAAGTTTGTGTAAACAGAACAACAGATCCCTCCTCCATGGCCCCGACGAAGTCATGATATACAAACAAGATAGAAGTTGCAGATTGCCCCTCATGAAAACCATGTTGGTTAATTTTAATTATATTTATAAATGTACTCTTAAGAAAATCCGAAATGATAGACTTAAACATCTTTGGAATTTAAAAAAATCTTAGAAATAGGTCTATAATTTTTAACCTGACTAGGTTTACCACTATTCTTAAAGACTAGTGTTATGTAGGATAGTTTCCATAAATCAGGAAAATTACATGTTGTCAATGACTTATTAAAAAGTAGCCACAAAGGTCTTGCGATCCAATAAGGCTGTTAGGCCATTCGGTCCCGGACCCGTACTTAGGTCAATTCCTACCAATCTCAAAAACAGTGGGAAAGTCTATAGAATAACTAGTTATCAAAGATATGTTAATACTTGAACATTGAACAGATAAGCAAGACTTAACAGGTTGTTGATAATGTTCATTTTTAGATGGAATATTAATACAGCGTGTCCAAGATAAGGAGGGGCAATATGGGGATATCCGAAACGGTAAGAGATAGGTGGGTAGTTTAAATTTGGCAAAGTTGCGTATTAGGGCGCTCAATAATATACTGTGGTAAAATTGAAGTTCTATTGTGTACTTTTAGAAATATGGCCGAAAAACTAAAATTTCCGTTTTTATTTTTTTTACGAGTTTATTTCATAAATTAGAAAAAATCTAAAAATTAATTCTTATTGGAACTTTTTGCGCTTCATCCATTGGCGAAGTCAAAATTATTCACGACATTTCTTTTTCGCTAAACCATCATCAACTTAATTTTTTTAAATATGTGCCTCAATTGTTTATCTCATTTTTTTGAAGCAATTTTAATTCCAATTACAATGATGTATAACACTTGATATTTTTCTGTTAAATAAACATATTTTCTATAAGAGACAATGAGTTAGACAAGGAAAAGCACATCATTTCTCATGGGACCTTCCATATTTGTTAAATAAATATTATGTGTTATACATTTGTGTAATTGGAAAATTAGGGCGCTCAATAATATACTGTGGTAAAATTGAAGTTCTATTGTGTACTTTTAGAAATATGGCCGAAAAACTAAAATTTCCGTTTTTATTTTTTTTACGAGTTTATTTCATAAATTAGAAAAAATCTAAAAATTAATTCTTATTGGAACTTTTTGCGCTTCATCCATTGGCGAAGTCAAAATTATTCACGACATTTCTTTTTCGCTAAACCATCATCAACTTAATTTTTTTAAATACGTGCCTCAATTGTTTATCTCATTTTTTTGAAGCAATTTTAATTCCAATTACAATGATGTATAACACTTGATATTTTTCTGTTAAATAAACATATTTTCTATAAGAGACAATGAGTTAGACAAGGAAAGCACATCATTTCTCATGGGACCTTCCATATTTGTTAAATAAATATTATGTGTTATACATTTGTGTAATTGGAAAATGAGGGGTTCAAAAAAATTAAATAAAAAACCCAGGTCCGTATTTAAAAAAATAAAGTTGATTATGGTTTAACGAAAACGAAACGTCTTAAAAGAAAATTGACTTCACTAATACATAAAGCGCAAAAAGTTCCAATGCGAATGTATTTTTAAAAACTTTCTAACTTTTGAAATAAACTACTAAAAAAATAAAAACGAAAATTGCAAATTTCAGTTTTTCCGCCATATTTCCAAAAGTACAACAGAAAGAACTTAAATTTTTTAACGGTGTATTATTGATCTCTCCAATACGCAACTTTGCCAAATTTAAACTAGGTAGGTTTAAAGGGAGTGGGTATAACACCCTTCCACCGCGACCGATCGGTCTATTGTGGCTTACACCCTTTTATATTTCTCCCACCAGGTCCAGACTCCTAATAAATCTGATAATCCTGTTGGGAGAGAGATCTTTCACATCCCTCGGCCACAAGGTGTCATTGCCGAGGATTGCGAATCTTAGTCGTTCCATTGCTGGGCATGAACACAGTATGTGTTCTGCCGCTTCATCCCCCTCCATGCACATGCGGCACTCGGCGTCTTCCGCTAGGCCGATCTTGTGCATGTGGTATTTTAATCTGCAGTGTCCCGTGTACAGTCCCACTAGAGTTTTAAGGTGTACCCTTGATTGCTCCACTAGTTTGACAGTACATTATTGGTTCGGTGGGCTTTTGAAGGCTTTCGAGTGTCTGAGACCCGGAAGTCCATGCCAGTACCGAAGATTTTCTCTTTGTGTCAAAGCTGATATGAACTGCTTGGCCGTTCCATAAGATATACCGAGGACCGGTTCCGGCCCTGTAAATTTTGTTTCCGCCCCCCCCCTTTTGGCAAGGAGGTCTGCGGATTCATTACCCTCTAGGCCGATGTGTCCAGGTATCCACAGTAGTGTAACCTTATTGTTTTGACCAAGTTTGGTCAGCGCATCCTTGCAATTCCAGACAGTTTTCGAATTGCACCGGCTGGATTCCAGAGCCTTAAGAGCTACTTGACTATCGGAGAATATTTTAACTGTCTTACGTGTGCAGTGCCGATCAACCAGCGATCTAGCACATCTCAATAGCAAATACCTCCGCTTGAAATATGGTTGCGAGAGTGCCCAGGCTAAAGGAAAACTCTGCCCTCGGCCTCTGTCAATATATTCCAGCTCCAACACCGTCCTTGGTTTTGGAGCCATCGGTGTACCAACAGATGTCAGCCCGGAGCAGGTCGGTCGTTTTTCGACTACAGTCCTCCCTTTGTGGGTAGACTACACTGTAGGGCCGGTTGTAATTGGTTGTTGTAGGCATTATGTCTGAGGGCATTCCCAGTCTGTCACAGGTCAGGACATTCCTGAGGAGACGTGCTCTCCATATGACACGCCTGCGGTTTGTTACTGACCGCTTGATAGAGTCTGTAGGTTGCCCACCTTGAATCTCTCCAAGTAAATATGCAGAGGAGGCAGTCCTAGGAGGGCTTCCATGGCCGCCGTTGATGTCGAGCGCAGTGCGCCCGTGTGATAATTAAGCAGGCCTGTCGCTGTAGGCTAGATAGCTTTGCTTGGGTCAGCCGCTGCTTCTCCTTGCGCCACCATACCACAAAAAAAATTAACTACCTACGTATCTCTTATCGTTTCAGAGATCCCCATACTGGCACTCCTTACCTTGGACACGCTGTATACATAGCCGCAAAGTGAGTAGCAAACAAATCTGCTACTACTACATTACGGTCGACGGTATATCGGTGTATGTATGCGAATTTTGTTCTCTCGCGTTTTTTGTGTTTTTTTGGGTGAAATAGACCAAATTAAATTTTTAAATTACTATGGGGGAAAATAGTAGCGGCAAAGAAGCCAATACTGGAAATACCGGGGGAAGACGATACGATAAAATCTGACTTTAATAAATACGGGAATTTTAATGAAGCGGTTAGTGATCCTAATGACGTGTTTAAGCCCAGAATTTCAGTATCTCGGACGCCACCGTCGGTATTTAATAAAAAAAATGACGCCAAAGAAAAACTTCCGGTAAACGACTAGGACCAGAGATGTCCCCAGAACTGCAAAACCAAAACAAAAAACAATGTGAAGGGACAAAAATAAACAACAATGAAAAAAATATTTCTTTGGACACCACCACACATATTAATGAGAATAACTCAATAGCTATGGACACATTACTGTTGGAAATTTTTGAATCATTGGACAATATACAAAACGCTTCGGATAAACACGACCAAAACAGGGTAAGAACTGCTACTACTGCTATACACAAGGCTCTGACTTTAATTACATACAAAATTGGGCAATTAGAACGGGAAAAAATGGGATTAGAATATAAAGTCAAACTACAAGACATTCAGGACAAAAACGTTATAGAAAAAAATATAACAGACCAAATTTTACAAAATGGAATAAATCAGAGAACCTATGCAACCATAGTGCAGAAGAACTCACATACCACCACATCAGAAGATAAAATAACAGAAACATGGGTAACCCCTAAAATATCAAAAAAACTAGAAACAGTAGTTCAAATAGATAATGTTACAGATCCAAAACAAACAATACAACAACTTAAACAAGAAATTCACACAAAGGATATAGATGGGGGATTTTAAAAATATAAGACAATTAAAAAGTGGGGCTATAGTAGTGGAAAGCTGCAACGAAACCCAACAGAAAAAACTTAAACTGGCATTGGAGAACAAAACCAATATAAAAATTAAAGAGTCACAGAACTTGAACCCAATGTTTATGATTACCGGCGTTTTAAAAGGATATTCAGATACCGAATTTGTTGAAGAGCTTATCAGATTAAATAATGAAATTGAAATCGAGTTCCCTACAATCAACATCCGCGAAGACATAAAAGTAATTACAAAGAGACAATGCCGAAACCCTACCAAAGAAAACTGGTTATTAGAAGCACAACCAACGGTCGCCAAATGGTTCTTAAAAAAGGAAACCGTAAACTTTGACTTAATGAATGTGTATGTTCAGGAACACCTTAATTTAGCACTGTGCTACAGCTGTGCTGGTTTTGGACATGTTGCAAAACACTGTAAGGACAAAATATGTTGTTACAAGTGCGGAGCCAATGACCATTGTGGAAAAGAGTGTAAAGAAAATGTGCTGAAATGTCCAAACTGTATAAAAATGAAATTTAAACCTGAAAATAGTCAACACTCCGCACGTGACATTAATTGTCCAATATACAAAAAACGGCTAACCAATTATAAAAGTCAAATTAACTACTCAGACGAAACTTTTTTCTGAAAAGTCAGGACAACGGTGAGAATTTCAAAGATGCTACCAACCTAAAAGCCCCTAAACACAACACCAACTGTATCAAAAAGGTGGTAAGCATAATACACCAAAATGTGCAGTCACTTGGAAATTCTATCGATAAAATTAATGACATGCTTCTAAAGCATCCAGAGTGTGAAAATCTTTGTATATCAGAACACTGGAAATCTGAAATGCAGCTTAAACAACTAGGTATTAAAAACTTTAAGTTAGTGTCAATGTTCTGTCGTGATGAAGGACAACATGGCGGTTCGGCAATATATGTGAGACAAAAAGTATCAGCTAAACCCAGACCAAACTTGACTAGACTGTCAAAATGTGGCGTATTTGAGTGTGTAGCTATTGAATGTCGTGTTGGTGAAGTTGATATGATAGTTATTTCACTGTATAGACCTCCCTCAGGTGACATTAAAGTTTTTTTAGAAAGAACTGAACAGCTATTGTCAAAAATATAAAGTGAAAAAAATCTATTTTCTTAACAGGTGACTTTAACATAGAGCTAATCAAAGCAAACAAAACACAATCCGAATTTGTTACAATGATGAATTATTTTAATTTAAATCAGACTGTAAATAAAAACACAAGAATAACAGCAAATTCTGCCAGTTGTATAGATGACATTTTTACAGATTCGGATTATGTTAATACAGATGTACTGGAAAATTTCATTTCGGATCACACAGCACAAAAAATAATTTTTGAAACACAAATAAAGAAACCACAAAGGTTAGAACGTAAGAGAATTTTTTCTCAAGAAAATATAAATAATTTTTGTGCTCTCTAAGGGAACAGGATTGGGAAGATGTTTATTCTTGTAATAAAAATGAAATAAATAACCAATGGAATAATTTTATAAACACATATACACTTCTGTTTTATCAGAGTTTTCCTCTAAGAGTAGTTCATAATAATCTGAAAAATAAAAATATAAATCCAGAACTTGTCGAATGTAAAAAAGACTAGATGTTTTATTAACATTGCGTAACAAAAATGGTAAATATTCAGACGCTTACAAACAAACTAAAAAAGAATATGATTGCATTCTTCAAAAACAACAGATTAAAACCTATGAAAATAGAATTAAATACTCAGACAATAAAATGAAATGCATGTGGGCTATCAACAGAGAAATCACTGGTAAAATGTCACACAATAATGAAGTACAGTTGGAGGGAAGAGCTGATATAATAGCCAACAAATATAATAAATTTCTAGTCTCTGTAATACCAAATATTTTAAAAAATATAAACTCTTCACCTTATAAATGTAAGATTCCAAACAACAATCAATCTATGTATTTAGCACCTGTTAATGTTAGGGAAATTTGCAAATTAGCTGGGCAGATCAAGAATAAACATAGTAGCGGCATAGATGAAATACCGACAAGTATTATAAAAAAATCTGTTATTGTTTTAAAAAAATCCTATGTTATTTAATTAATGGTTCATTTAAAAATGGTATATTTCCAACAAACCTAAAGTTAGCGTTAATAAAACCCTTATATAAAAAAGGAGATTCTCAACAGATGGACAGTTATAGGCCTATAAGCCTTTTGCCTGGATTTTCTAAATTATTTGAGTTGGCTATGTCTAAAAGGTTAATCAAATTCATGAGTGACTGTAATTTGTTTAACAGTAACCAGCACGGCTTCTTGAAAGGAAAATCCACGCAAACGGCTATTTATCAATTTGTTAATGCAGTTTTAAAACATGTTGAGAATGGTGAAGTCGCACTCGGGATGTTTCTTGATCTGTCTAAAGCATATGACTGTCTGGATAGGGAAATATTGGTGCAAAAATTGGAAATGTATGGGATACGAGGAAATGCACTGAAATGGCTAACATCTTATCTTCATGAGAGGACTCAAATAGTGGGTATAAATAAGACCGGAAAATTTTACAAATCGCAAATATTATATAATAATAATGGAATAGCCCAAGGTAGTATACTTGGACCTATTTTGTTTGTAATATTTGTTAACGACCTTTATTCTGCAGCGGACAGACCCTGTCAAACTATAGTTATGCTGATGATACAAATCTACAATAGGAAATAAAACTATGTCTCAGCTTCTAACAGATAGTAAACATCTCTTTAATTCAGTTTCAAAATGGTTCACAGAAAATAAATTAATTTTGAACTCTGATAAAACAAAAATTATATTTTTAAAACAAAAAAGTCAAAAATGCAGAATATTGGTCACTTAGATTTAACAGGCAATAAAATATCTGTGTCTGAAAACACAAAGTTTTTAGGTTTACATATAAATGAAAATTTAGATTGGTCAGTCCATATAAGTCAGTTACTGAAAAAACTTTCATCTGTTTGCTATGGGATCAGGGTGGTGGCAAGGTATATGAATGAAAAAACTTTAAAAATAATGTATTTTGCCAACTTTGAATCAATTTTAAAATATGGAATAATTTTCTGGGGTCGTGACGGAAATATCCAATCCACTTTTGTTGCACAAAAACGTCTAATACGGATTATAAAGAAACTTGAGTTTAAACAATCATGTAGAACTGTATTCAGGCAAATGGGAATAATGACAGTATATGCAGTATACATTTATGAATGTCTGATGTTTTTATATAGAAATAGACATTTATTTGAACCACTTAGTAATCACAGTTACAATACCAGAGCTGAGTATCTGTCTTATCCTATACATCGCCTTCAACTAAGTGAGAAAAACCCAGAATATATGTGTGTTAAGTGTTATAATAAGTTACCGATACAAATAAAAAGAATAACGAGCCAGAGGGCTTTTAAAATTGAAATTAAAAAAATGTTAATCAACTTAGAACCTTACTGTATGGATGATTATTTTAATATGTAAGATATAGACTATTATGTAATTAATTTATTGTTTTTCGTGACGTCATTTCATTTTGTTGTATGTCAAACAAATTATGAAATAAAGATTATTATTATTATTATTATTACATAGCCATCCGAGCTGACAAAATCACCCAAACTCATAACATTAGGTATATCTTGATCTTTATTCTTTGGTGTATAAAGTTCGAAAAGTATTAAGGATTGACATTCATATTTTGTTCAGTACTGCTTATATAAGCTTCGTAGCATTGCTGACCTTATGAACATTTCTCAGATCTCTAAATATAATATAACATTCATATGTTTTAATCAGTTTAAAGTTCTTATGAACTTTTTTTTTCAAGGAAATATTATTTTTTAAATCTTTTGCAAACCATATGGGGAATTTAAAATGATTTTTTATCACCATCTTAGGCACAAATCTCTCTATACATATATTTAAAATCATAAAATCTGATGATGCAATATTTTCCTTAACTTCGAGTACTTTATTTGGACATATATAAGGAAAAGGTCTGCACACCAGTTTTTTGTGATTTATCAAATGCTTTTGACATTAGTAACATAATTCTGCTGTAGAATGTGGTTATGGTTGTAAAAACGATGTTTTTATATTATTTTTTGACAGGACAGTTATATAGGAAAATTACAACAATTAATTTCCAAACAAAAAACTTTACAAAAAAAACTAAACAGGATAAATAAATATTTTAATTAAGGATTAAGACTTTTAGCATAAAACACACACCCATTTAAGCACTATTAACGGAAACATATAAATTTGGATTTTATCAACCATTAATAAAGTTAATAGAAGACATTAAAATCCCATTACCTAACACAACCACCTATTAAATAGAAAATTGAGAATCCCCTATTTTGTTAAGGCAATATCCGTCTATATAAAAGTGAAATTTACAATACCTACCTACCTCTGTCTTGTACTTGATAATGGCTTTTAGACAAAAACTTGAGAGGTATTAACGTGAGACTAAATAAAACCGAAATAAACACAAGCAAGAAAATTTGAGGAAAACATTAGTAATCTGGTATAAATGTATAAATTAATTCATACATATGCTGATTAAGTAAAATAGTGCGAATTAGTGTACAGGGTTATTCATTTTAAACTAAACAGGGCTTTATTTTTGATCTTCCCTGTACTTTTTTAAAAAACGAATATAGCCATTTTGTGTATTTTTTTCCGTAGAATTCAATAATCTAATCAGAAAAACATTTGAAACAAAAACAAAAGAGTTACAGCAATAGTGGGGTTTTTTTAATTGGAATACCCCGTATATTTTTATATCAATAGATGGGGATTTTCACGAGGAATTCAGTGATATAGGGGTTGCTGGGTTTATTTCCTGCGGTTCTGCTGCAATTGTCTAAAAACTGCATGATACTATAAGGATAGTTTCACCTAAAAAAACCTGGCTGCCACAGGTCACAGATGCTTATTTGTCAAAGTCAAGAATTTTAAAAATACGTTTATTACTTTTTGGAGTATTTTTATAATGGAGTTTTCATCAGAAGAACGGCTTTAAATTATAACTCTCTATTATAAATGTGGAGAAAACGCCAGGGAAAAACAACGAAGATATGTTGCAAATTTCCACCGAAATATATCAGTAAAAACGATTTTAAAACTAAAGGTCTTATTCGAAGAAACAAAATCGTTACATATTAGAAAAAGGACTACAATGGGAAAAAGAAACCGGGATCAGGCTATTCTAAATTATTTTACTTTTTATCCCATGAAGTCAATTACTGACGCAATTAGAGACTTGAGGTATTAGGCTAGTAAAACGGTGCACAAAAAGGGGTCGAAGTGGAAAGTTTTGGTGTAATTGTTTTTATTGGTTTATTTCATGTTTTTTGGGCTGCTGAACACGAATCTGAAGTTGTCCAACAAAAATTTTCTTGGCAAATATGAGAAATCATCAAAAAAACACTAAAAATCATGTTTTTTAGTGGTTTTTAGGTTATAACTGGCGAAGAAAGCTATTTACGCAAAAAATGGTAATTTAGTAAAATAGAGAGGAGAAAATTCCCTATAATTTATGTCTTTAAACATTTTTTCATACGTCGCATGGTTTCCACGCAAAAGAGTGCTGAAATATGGGAAAAATCAGTAATTTTTGAAAAAAGCAAAAAATAATGAATGAATCAATGCAAAAACTTTGCTGCAGCTGGCATTCACACAAAGCAGGCACAAGATCAGCAAATGATCTCCCACACAGCACAACTGTGTAGTTATTGTGGGTGCAGATGTAGATCTGCTGTTGATCATGATTGGTCGTTGTCGGGGTGTACATTCAAATATATACTTTCTGAAGCCAGGTAAAGGGGCAGTTTCACAACTCATTTTTTCTTCTGACTGCCATCCAAACCAATCCATTAGTGACAACATATTGTTTTTGTATGCTGGTCTTACCTTTTTCACTGCATTGTACAAATTAACCGATAAGGAAAGAGCGTCCTTGAACAAATTGAGGAATAAATGCTACCTTAGATCTGCCTACAAATCGTCACTACCTCCTACCAAAGCTGCAGCACAGCAACATTCTTTGAGAATTTACTTTCAAGTACAACAATGGCTTGAAAATGAAAAAGATCCTGAACAATGGGGTTAGAAGTAAACCAAACTAAATCACAACCAGTAACAACATTACAGCCACTAGCACCAGACGCAGTATTGAAACTAAAGGCTTGCAAATGCATAAAGACCTGTCAGACCAACTGTGAGAACAGCTGCAATAATACGCCTAGTGCAGAAATTAAGGAAGAAGCAGAGAATGATCCGGAGTTACTTGAAGGTAACTGTGCATGGATAATTCTATCTTACCATCATTTATCTACTCACTCTTTATTTGTGTGTCAAAATGTGTTTCTACTGCTTTCATATCTATTTAATATGTTGACAAGTATTTGAAATTTGGTCTCTTATTGGTTTCAGGCGTTGAAGAACTAGATGGCTGCCCTGAGGAAAGTATGGAACTGGTACCTAAAAGAGCTCGTACAAGTAAATAAATAGGTACTTATAAATTGATATTTTTCATATCTATTCAATAAATTGTTGAATTTTTCAATTAACTCAATGATTTTTGTTTTAGACCTAGAAGAACTGAAATGCTGCTCTGCTGAAATCCTTTAACCCGGTGTCTAAGAGGGCTCGTATTAGGTCATAAATACTAAATTGTACTGAAATTTATCTCTTTTATTAATCTATCAAATAATGTTCACTTACCAAAAATAAAAAATGTAAGTTAAGGATGTCTTCTGCTATTTTTTTTTAAATGCTAATTTCTCCCATATTTCAGTACTCTTTTGCGTGGCAACCATACGATGTACGAAAAAATGGTAAAAGACATAAATTATAGAAAATTTTCTCCTTCTTATTTTATTACATAAACATTTTTTGCATAAATAGCTTGATTTGCTAGTTATAAGCTGAAAACCACTAAAAAACACGATTTTTAGTGGTTTTTTGAGGATTTCTCATATTTGCCGAACAAATTTTTGTTGGACAACTTTAGATTCGTATTCAGCACCCCAAAAAACATGAAATAAACTTATCAAAACAATTACACCAAAACTTTCCACTTCAAACTACCGTTTGATTGGACTAGTATGGCCCTGCAAGAAGAAGAGTAACCTATGCGACGGTTCAGAGAACACTGAAATATTTTAAGTATCTTCCATATCACGTTCTTTCAGTGCAGCATTTAACACGTGGGCAAAAGGAACTTCGCTTTCAATTTGTTTCCCAAATTTTAATCCATGAACAAGATAACGATCCTACCCTGTTTCAAACGATTCTTTGGACGGATAAAGCTACGTTCACTACATCGGGAATGTTAAACCGACGCATTACGCTCAGCTGAGCGAGACAAAATCCCAGGAAATTTCAAGAAATTCAAGGGAGGTCTTCTCTTCATGTCTGGTGTGGTGTGCTTAACAATAGGATTGTCGGGTCAATATTCTATGAGGGATCCTTAACTGGAGAAAGATATATCTCAATCTTCTTGAAAACGATATTGAGGACATTTTAGAAGAATTGCCACTCGAAACGTATCGCAAGATAATTTGGCAACAAGACGGAGCGCCGACCCATGATGTTCGCTTTAAGTTGTGCAGTATCTCAATCGCCGATACAATTAGTTGATTGGGCGGTATGGCACTATTAGATGGCCACCTAATAGTCCAGATATTACAATTTTTGACACTTTTCTATGGGGTCACTTGAAAAATGTCGTTTACCAAAATGGGAACACAAACACGAAAGAAATGAGAGAAAAAATTTTAAATGAAATTAATTGTCTTAACAAAGAACCTCAAATAATATCTGCGAGTTTAGAAAGGCTAAGGAGGGGTTATAGATCATGTTTCGAAAATAACGGGGCTCATATAGAACATTTAAATTATTAGTAATATTATAATCTTTTGTTATAAGTGTTCTTATTACCACCATATTTTACCTTGTATTGTATTTTAATTTTTTCCGTTTATTGTAATTTTGCTGCTTGGTTTAGAAATAGATATATCATATCATTTTTAGCATATAATATAATTTGAAGCCCTTCTTCTGATGAAAACCTTATTATAAAAGTACTCCAAAAAGTAATAAACGTATTTTTAATATTCTTGACTTTGTCAAATAAGCACCTGTGACCTGTGGCAGCCAGGTTTTTTCAGGTGAAACTATCCTTATAGTATCATGCAGTTTTTAGACATTTGCAGCAGAACCGCAGAAAATAAACCCAGCAACCGCTATATCACCAAATTCCTCGTGAAAATCTCTATCTATTGATATAAAAATATACGGGGTATTCCAATTAAAAAAACGTCACTATTGCTGTAACTCTTTTGTTTTTGTTTCAAATGTTTTTCTGATTAGATTATTAAATTCTACGGAAAAAAATACACGAAATGGCTATATTCGTTTTTAAAAAAGTACAGGGAAGTTCAAAAATAAAGCCCTGTTTACTTTAAAATGAATAACCCTGTACATACTCCGAAACACAACATAAACTTCTCAACTAAACTTCCCGATTATTTGAATATAAATTCAATAGAAATAGCGGCAATAATTAATGCTAGTATCGTTTTTTCTTTAAATAATTACAGAAAGCAATAATTTTCACAGACTCCTAAAGCGCAAGCTACAAAAAAGGGAACTAAACACAAAAGATGATTATATCTCCCTACTTAAAAAATTACTGATCGTAAACACCAGAGAAAATGGCACAAATATCATCGTAGCATGTGTACCAAGATGCTTAAAAATCCCAAAAAACGAACTGACCGATATCCCTACCCATTCTTAAAAAAAAAATAAAATTAAAAAACCCCGACAAAAACCCGCACTATGAAAGGAAAATGATATGCAAGAGTAGCAGAAAAATTATGATTAATGGTAAAACCTTCGATTTTAATATAGTCCCAGCAACTATGAATATTAAATAAATTAAACTACTTAATAGTTTTCTTAATTATTCCAACATTAGGTTATGCTATAAATTTTCTACAAATCCTATCTTTTAGTCCCCGAAATAAATAATTTTCCAGGTCCACATTTCGGGCTGTGTAGGTCGCTTCGCCCCGCCCTTGCTATGTGCTATCTACTAACCACTAATTTTCCAAATTTTAAGGTGGGTCCAAACAGAAATTTAATTTAATTTAGCATTTAATTTTACTTAATTTAAAAATTAAATCAACGGTTTCATATAGTCGTTTATACAAAAGACCGAATTTAAAATTTAATTTAAAAGTTGGCCAACTTTTATCTTTTAGGATTAAATTAAATTAAATGATCGGTAATACGCATGCTTGAAAAATCAGCTGGCAATTGACACCAAATTTTTTGACTTTTGAAGTATTTTCAATTGAAAGTACAGATAATAATCAGCTGGTTGTTAACATGTTTTTTGATTTTATACAACAGACTAAAAAGTTAGGTTGTGAATTTCGATTGACATAAAAATAAAATGACATGTTTGTTTTGCGCAGACGCTAATAGACATATTTTATTGGTCAAATATAATATTTTTAAGTTTCATAATTTTTTGTATGAACGAGGGTGGTAAAAATAAAATTAAACCATAAATTTGGTTAAATTAAAATTAAATTAAATTTCTGTTTGAACCCACCTTAATTTGGGTAAATTTGTAACAAAGTTCTTATTCCAGAAAGATCTATGAGGTAGAGTAATAGTGTCGGGTGTTGCCTGCTCAGTTTCTGGATAATCCTATTGGCTAGTGTTAAAAAATGTAAGGATGAACACCAATTAATTGATTACAAAAAAATGCTGCTCAAAGAAAAAAATATGACTTTATTAAATTTAATTAAGTATCAAAAACACGTTGCTGACTAAAATTACAATTTTTCTATTTTATAAACTTTTCGTCAAATCGCTTTCATAGACAAAATTAAATTAGAATATATTTTTTAAAAACTCCATATTATTTTTTTTTGATATGAACTATAATAATAAATTGTTTTGTCAAACTATCTATTCTCATCCCGTTGAGAGTTGGTCATCATCAAAAGTATTGTGGTAACTATATCGAAACGTTAACAACGCAACGGGAGGCACGTGTTACTCACCGAATATCTTATATTTAGGTACTTTTCTTCTTATCGTTAGAAGATCGTGTCTTCAAGCTTGAAAATAAAATATATATATTTTTTTTAAATTTAACCCCTGTTTTTTTTCCTGGTAAATTATTAAATTTTAAACAAAAAACTTTATAATCATTTTTATCCTAGGATAAAATTTTTTAAAGTTATGAAACTTAAACTGGAACAATTAGGTAATTTACACCGCCTTAACTTTTTTATTTTTATCCTGCAAAATAAATAAAAGTAACAATGTGTTGGGTTAATTCTCTGGTTTCCGAACCCGTAATCAAAGTGTTGTTATTTCTTAGGATATACAAGGTACAATAAGAAGTATGATGTATGATTTTTAAAATAGTACATCCTGTATATTAAAAAGATCTTTATTTGAATAACCCTGTATATACAAGGGGCCAAGACACCTTACCTTAAAAAAGTACATTAAGATAGCCATGATTTGTTTGCAATGTTAAGTTTTATTCAAAAATCTAAACCAACAATATGAAACCACAATTTACATTAAGTATGTACAGAGGTTTCACTAAAAAAACAATTCGATCTCAAATCTGACTCGTCCAAAAGTATGCCCTAAAATATGTATAAAAAACCGACTGATTTAGGCGCCCCAGAAAAAAAATTAAAGGTCCGAAAGACTTGACTGTGGTATATTTATATCTTCGGGGTCGCTACATCCAAATCTAGGGTTAGTTTGACCCCATCAGGTCATGGTCATGGGCATTTTAAGGTCAAATCTGCAAAATTAATCGCAACCAAATTTGAACAATGTATACTTATGTTTTTGGGGTCGCTAAACCCTAATCTGGGGTGAGTTTGACCCCATCAGGTCATGGTCAAGAACATTTCAAAGTCATATTTGCAAATTTAATCGCAATAAAATTTAAACAGTGTACAGGGTTATCCAACGAGGACTAGACAGGCCGCTTTTTTGACTCTACCTGTACTTTTAAAAAAAAAAAGTGAAATAGCCATCATATATAATTTTTACCCCGAATAAGAAAATGATTAATGTAAAATAATTGAACATCAAATAAAACTGCTAGGGGTCAATTTAATATTTTTTTAAATGGAATGCCATATTTTTTATGTGATTATCCGATTCCTCGTATATCTTTTAATCTAAAATGATATTTTTTTAATTCAAAATGGTCCATTTTCTGCACGTTTAAATCGAAAAAATTTTCGTCTACCGTGTCATTAACACCTGAAATATAAAAAAATTATTTTATTTTTGGAATAATTGTAATTAAGCATAGTGTAATTTTATTTTCAAACATATGAGCTATGCCAATACTTTTGTCCACCATAGTATATCGATTAGATGGCATACTGAGTATAATTGTTTCAAAATAGCTATTTTTTGCACTTTATAAGTGTATTTTCCATTTAATTGACCGCGGTCATCCTGTAAAATGTATCAATAAATGATCAATGCATAATACATCACTTGACTATTTAAATTCTGCATTAAACTATTTAAAAAAAGGTTTACTGGGTAGAATTGGTCCTTTTTTCTACGGTGGGGTGTCTACGATCTCTGCTAATCAGAAAGAGACCATTTCAATAAATATTATGAATACTGATTTTTGTCTAATTAGCTGCTGAATCAAAGCCAATGCAGCATACTTTAAACGAAATGAAGAATATATGTAAAGCTTTAAAAAACGCTTTATTTACTTATTCAAGTACTGGATTGCACTCTGTATAGAAAGGACAAATCTAAAATATTATCATTAAAAGGCAAAACAGATATATTTTTTTGAATAAATAGTATAGTAAGATTGCATAAGTCATTTGTTTAGAAATGTTTTAAAGAACCAAGATAATCAGAAAAATTGCCTGACAAACGTACATAAAGTTCATTGAAATATATTACGACAATCGCGATAACAGTTGACCTATTGATCATTTACCTACCCTTCTGTTTACACTTTCATTAAAGCAGTGTTAGTTGTGTATTTAAAAACAAAAAATGCGTACTAAATTAAAACACACCGTTACAGTGGTGAAAAGATATTTTCACACAAATACCGATTTTAAGGTAGGGATTCTTGGAGTTCCATTTGATATGGGACAAACTAAGAAAGGTGTTGCAAATGGACCAGCTGCTATGAGAAATTTTGGATTACTTGAACGACTTAAGGAAATTGGTAAGTGTAGTAACCAAAAGACCAAGATTTTTTTTACTTACACATAATATATCTTACTTTTGTAAAGACTGACTAAGGTTAATATATAAATGGGACAATCCGTATATTTTTTGTTTTTCGGATTCTAGAGAAAGTTTGACTTAATAATGCACCATTTTAATATCGGGTTTTATTTAAATATCAGATAACAGCAATCTGTCAAACTTTTAAACGCACAGAATAGCCCAGTGAATAAGCCGAAATATGTGGAAAAGGTGATAACAAGCTCCGATTTAAAAATGTTTTGTTTTTACGTGTTCTGTAGACCCTCAGGAACATTTATCACCACCAACATCTGACTTGCAATGAAAAATGAAAAAAGTAGAGTCACCATGTAATTCTGAGTTGGAAAACAAGCGCAGGTCAATGCAGATATCTCTTTCACAAGACCTCAAACTTATCTTGGATTGAGGCGACAAAAATCTTGTTCAATTTAATGCCTCGAAAACACAGTCATGTTCGCTGTCGCGAAAAAGTCTGCCAATGCTCATCCCTTACATATAAGCGGCCAAGTTCTGCAGAACAAAGAGTCGTTTAAACTTGTCGGTGTTACTTTTGAGAATAACCTCAACTGGCACAAACACATTACACCCATAGCCTCGGCAGCTTCAAAAAAGCTTGGATTCCTCTTCCGAGCCAGAAAATATTTCTCTTCTAATCTGTACACTCTGTATGTATCCCAAATCAGACCCTCTTTAGAATGTTGTTCTCATGTCTGGGAAATGGCGTCTCCTCACAACACTTAGCATTCTGCACTCCATTCAAAGAAGAGCTGTTCGTCTTATTAATGATCCAACGCTCACAGAAAGGCTTCCTCTTCTTGCCCATCCTCAAGCTGTAGGGAGTCTGTCACTCTTCTATAGGTATTTTCAAGGCTTCTGCTCAGAGGAATTGGCCAGTATAATTCCTTCTCTGGCAGCTCCCAACAGAGCAACACATAGTGCAACTTTTATGCATCCTTTTACAGTTCCGTTAGAGAGGTCCGAGGCCCCGAACTCCCCGCTTTCTTCGTTCCTTCATCCCTAGAGTGTCAAGACTATGGAACCTGCTGCCCGCAGAAGTTTTTCCTTCTCCTCCCAATCTCCAAATATTTAAGTCTCGTGTGAATAAACACTCCCTCTCACCACACTTAAGACACCCACGGTACGTTAGTACTTAGGCATCAGCCTTTGTGGACTGTCCCAAGATAAAAAAAAGTTTTTCCACCCCAAATAATCTCCACTAGTAAAACTGATGAAACATTTTTAAAATTTATAATTTCACCTCGGATATCGCCTCTCGGGGGTTATTGGGGTCGCTGATTACGAATCCGCGGTCAAAAATCGTGTAAGGGTGGTTGCACCCCATCAAAACCACCCCTAGAAGATACAGAAATGAGAAAAGTTTGAAAATTCAAAAGTTTACCTCGAAAATCCTCTATAGGGGGTTTTTGGGGTTGCTGGTTACGAATCCGCGGCCAAAAATCATGTAAGGGTAGTAGCATCCCATTAAAATCACCCCTAGGAGTGACAGAAATGGAGAAATTTTGGGGGGAAAATTTTGAAAATTCAAAATTTTATCTTGGGGTTGGCTCTCTGGGGTTTTCGAGGTCGCTGATTACGAATCCGCGGCCAAAAATCGTGTAATAGTGACCACACCCCATCAAAAGCACCCCTAGGAGTTTCAGAAATGGGGAAATATTGTTTGGGTTTTTTTAAAATTAAAGAAAAGTTAAAAAACGATTTTATTACACTCGTAATTTATTTTTTCAATATTTTAGAGACGATTTCCGAGGTAAAATTTTAAATTCTTTACATTTGCCCATTTCTATAACTTCTAGGGGTGGTTTTAATGGGGTGCAATTACCCTTACTCGATTTTTGACCACGGATTCGTAATCAGCGATCCCGAAAACCTCCGAAAGACGATTTACGAGGTAAAATTTTGAATTTTAAATTTCTTCATATCTGTAACCTCTAGGAGTGGTTTTATTGGGGTGCAACCACCCTTACTCGATTTTGTACCGCGGATTCGTAATCAGCAGGGTTGCAAGGATTTAAATCAAATGATTTTAATCACGATTTAAATCACTTGATTTTTTTAAATTTAAATCATGATTAAAATCAAAAATAAAAATTGTAAAAAAAATAATTTGGGTTATGAAGAAAAATCGAAACAAAAATAAATTACGTTAGTATAGTAAATTAATTTATTACAAGAACACAAAAACACATAGGTAGAAGTATTATTGCAGAAAATATTCAAAACAAAAAACAAATTTAATTGTAATATTTGTAAAGAAACACTAGTTTGGCAGCTTTTTCAGTACCTAATAGATTGCGTAGTTTAGAGTGCACTAAACCAAATGTTGAGAATATCCTCTCTACTGATGCAGACGAAGCAGCTGCACAGAGCAGTTGTGTAATTATGGGAAGTTCTTTTTCAATAATATCTGCGTTTCGTTGTGATTTCCACCAGTCAATAGGTTTTACGCTTTTCAGGATATCATCTTGAAACATAATATCGTTAAAAGGCTCTGATTTGACAAAGAAACTTGATGATTTGTGGTAATAAACCACTATCTGGATACAGTTCTTTTGCAGTTTGTAATGCAATATTTTTTTCAGTATATGTCAAACTTTGTGTTTTCGTTGGGTCGATAAGAAATGCCAGCAAATGATACGGGGTTATACACCTATTATATCGATTTTTAAATTTTTGCAGTTGATGTAATGTCAGATTAGTTTCTTCAAAGTAATCTTCTAATATTTTAAATTGCTCTACAACATCTGAAATAGTGGCGTCGGTCTTTTTTAACCTATCTATGGTAATGGAAATTGGCTTAAGAATTTTGAGGTAATCTTCAGCACTTCTCTTTAATTTGAAATTTTTCCCTGATAATACTGTCAATCTTTTCTTTGTGTTCTTTACTGATTCTAAAAGTATGGGCCATGATTCGGTAAATACTTGCAAGCAGTCTGCAAGCGAGTTCCATCGAACATCACTAGGTATGACTAGTTTTTGCCTCCTTCTTTGGCATATGTTGCAGATGCAAAATGATTGTTCCCAAAGTACTTTACGATTTGGACTACATGCTCTTTTATATCAACGATTTCCAAATCTTTACATAATAAATTTAGTATATGTGTAGCACAGCCATATGTTATTACATTGAATTTATCAGATGCCTTTATTTCATTTCGCGTTGCAGACATGTTAGCTGCATTATCTGTCACGAAACTACTCACTGTACAATCATACTCGGTTTTTAGTTTGTTTATAAGGGTTGCTACAATTTCTGTTAGGTAGTCGGATGTATGTGGATGCCCAGTTGTATCTACAGTGTCGAATAGAGAGGAGGAGCCATTTTCTGCAGTAACTGTTGATACTATGGGTTCATTATGCACATTAGACCATCCATCGAGTGAAAGACAAACGTTACTTCTAGACAACCCCTTAAAGCTTTTGTTTCTTTCTTCGGTATATATTTGATCAAGCAGTCTGCCTGACACATCGTTTCGACTGGGCGGTACATATCCAGGTCGCTGTAGTGCTATAGCTTTCTTAACTTCGGATTGCTCCAGGCAGATGAAACTGCTATTAGTTGCATAGAGGGCTCTGGCAATCTGCTTATCAATTTCATTTTTGGCAGGCTTACTAGTACGTACAACAAAAGAAATCAGAGATCCAGAAGAAGTTGTGTCAGTAATGTCAGTATTGTCAGTATTACATTCTTTTCTTTTTTTTGTTTACTGGGATTGAAGGGGAAACTGAGTGCGACGTACTTGCTTGCTGAAAGTTTTGTTCAGTTTGAATTTGTGACGTATTTATGCTTGAAGTACGTTGTACCTGCAATTAAAAAAAACGATATGAGGCTTCAATTGTCCATAGATGATAGATGTATGTAAAGTATCTAAGAAAACACATTGGGTCTGGTGCGCTTTATGTGTCACGGAATTTTATAATTTTTCTAGTTTGGTTTGATAGAGCCCGTCAAATAGAATCGATTTAATTTAAAGAAAAAAAATAAAAAATCGTTGAATGAGCCACTTTTTTGAGGAATAAAAGGTGTTGTGTTGTCATAGTTACATACCTTAATAGTTACTTGGATAAAAAATAAAAAAAATTGTATTTTTTTCAGAAAATATTGGTCATCCAAGAATTTTTTGTTGCAAATAGTGTTTAGTGTTAAAAAACGTATCAATTCCAAAGCATTTTCAAAAATTGTGAAATTCCGTGACACATAAGGTGCACCAGAAACCAACACATTGATCACATTGTTGTAAAAATAAGTTTTTAAAAATTTCCAAACATGGAAAATTGGAAAAATATTTCAACACCATTTTTAAAAATTAACAAATAATAAAAAGTACTTACGGTTAAAACTGATTGTGATTGTGATAACGTTGACAGAATGACGAGTCACTATAAGTATCGATAGTATCGGATGTCTTCATTATTTACATTTTTACATTTTTCCCAGTGCTTTTCATCCTCTCCACCAATCCTTGCATTTCAAATACTATTTTTACATTAGCGCGACATCCAGTTTTCCCTCCAGCTCGCGATTTTACTTTGAAAAACTGCCAGATAAGGTCTTTCTTTCTACCCTTCTTTGAAACGACATATTCAAAACTAAAGAAAACTAAAAAACTAAAAGTGCAAGTGCTTTCTCGCGGTAAATATTTAATAAAAGAGTTTATAAAAACGAAAAATATTAGGAGATAGGAGAATGTTTAAGAATAAGGACACGTTACAAACTTCGATTGTGCTATTTACAAAAAAAAAATCAAAAAAATCATGATTTTTTTTTTAAAAATCGCGATTTTTGATTTTTTTTTTAAATCATGATTTTTTACAACCCTGGTAATCAACAACCCTGAAAACCCCCGAGAGACGATTTCCGAGGTAAAATTTTAAATTTTTAACATTTGCCCATTTCTGTAACTCCTAGGGGTGGTTTTAATGGGGTGCAATTACCCTTACTCGATTTTTGACCACGGATTCGTAATCAGCGACCCTAAAAACCCCCGAGAGACGATTTCCGACATAAAATTTTAAGTTTTTAAAATTTCCCCATTTCTGTAACTCCTAGGGGTGGTTTTAATGGAGGTGCAACCACCTTTACTTATTTTTATCAGTTTTACTATTGGAGATTATTTGGGGGGTGGGAAAACTACCCTAATTTTTTGATTGTTCATTGCAAGGCAGATGTTAGTGGTGATGAATGTTCCTGAGGGTCTACAGAATACGTACAAAAAATTTTTTAAAATCGGAGCTGTTTATCAGCTTTTCCACATTTTACAGTATTTTCTGGCTTATTTACTGGGCTAGAAGCAATTGTTTCTACGGCAACCTATCTAGCTGCTGTTTTTATAGCATTTACAAAAGAGAATCCATTACCTACATAATAAAACAATTTTTTTTTTGTATTCGCTCCAAAAAGGGCTATTTTACGGACTCATTTCAGTCCGTCAAATGAATAGTTTTTAGATTCAGTCCAAATGAGTCGTCATGGCAATAGAACAATTAAACACCTACATTTTTTAAATGTTGACATTTTTCAAGAATTGACCGGCGTTTTTAAATGACTAATCATATATTATAATAAAAAGTTTAAATGTTTTTTTTTGGGCGTAAACAAAAAAATGTTGTTTGTAGCATGTACCTAAATCAGTTCTTTGAGATTCATCAATAACTAATTTTTAAGGAAAATGAATACAAATGTAGTGTTTTTTCATGGTCGGATTCGCTTTAAAATCTGCATTTGTTGTTTTTAAGTGATATGTTTCTATTATGGGTTTTTGGGGGAACGCAAAACTACTAAAATAATGTATATATAAGTTTAAAGCAATCTATCAAAAAAGTTTAAAAAGGTAACATTAAGTTTGTATTTTTCAAAAAGGTAAAGTAAAAATTTAAAAAAAAAAATAAAATTTAGTTTAAAAATAAATTTTGGATACAACTGTTTAAAAATGGCAGTTTCCGACATAAAAAATAAACCCAAAAAGGGGGAAACGGACCAAAAATTTATTTTTCGAGAAAAGCCATTCTTTATAAAGTTTTGCTTCCAGAGAAACGATTGGGGATGGAAGAAATTAAAAAATTTTATTCAGGTGCCCAAAAGTTAAAAAATTCAATTTATTTACAAGAATAAAGTACCCTTGTTTCAAAGATTTCAACAAAAAGCTCTGAAAATTGTTTGAAATTTTCATATCTTTAAAGGGTATTGGTTTACTTTGGGGTTTAGATAGTAATCATATTTTGGTTTAAATATGCATTTTACTAAATAGTTTCGTAGGAATACCTCTGATTTTGTATATCAAAAAATCACCTTTGAATAGGTACTTTACAAATAAATTCTGGCAGTGTAAACCAAACCAGACCTTAGTATCAACTTTTGGATATTTTATTAATTTTTACCAATTTTCCGGAGCAAATAATATAAAATACGATAAATAAAACTATGCATGATTATAATTATTTAAGGCCTAATTTACAAATTAAATCAAAATGAAATAGCTTAACAATTATTATGTTCGAATTATTCAAATACCCCCACCACGAAAAATGCATTTTTCCGGTTGGGTTAAGATATCCATAACTGCGTCGCACTTCTAGAATATTGCTTTTCAAGCTTGTATAATTCTTTGTTTAAAAAATGTCCTCATCATTTGAGGTGGATTAGCATAAACTAACTGTTTTAGGCGTTCCTACAAATACATATCCGCTAACGTGAGGTCGGGGTTTCTTGAGGGCCTTAAAACTGGACCATTTCGCCCGATCCATTTTTGTCTAAATTTTTAATCAAGTCAGCCCTTTACTTCTCTAGCAAAATGGGCAGGGAAGTACATGTTACCTTAATAATCTAATGGCAATTGTTTCAAATGACTAAAAAAAAAAAATTAACATATTTAAATAAAAAATTCTGTTACAAGTATTCTAAAAAAAAGAGGGTCCTATTATACCATATTACGAAACTGCGCACCAAACATTCACTTTTTTAAAATACTGACGTCGGGTTGCTATTCTAAAAAAAGGTTAACATCATTCCCAATAGCGAAAAAAGTTGCGATGCTCCCAGGTTCCATTCGTCGAAAACGTGGACTTATTTGAGAACATTATTAGTTTATTGCATTCCAATATTTTTCCATCATAAAAAAATTCTTGTAATGTTTGGTTAAAATGTGGTTTGTAGAAACGTATCTTATTTTGCTTTAAAGTACCTTGAATGGTATTTTTTTTGGAAAACCCCCTTTTTGTAGTTGTGTAGCTCGTTTCCTCTGTTTCCCTCTAATAAACTGCAATACAGTAAAGTCGCTGCATCGTCTTCATTAGGGCATTTTTCACTGTTTTTTAAGTTCAGTACAAATCCAGTTTCTTGATTTTTTTACTTGGACTGCAAGAAAAAAAAGCCCATTTTCACGTGTACATTGGGGAACCTTGAAATTTTTCCATCACGTATCGGTATGAAAAATCCCCCGTTACCATAACATTGGATTAAATGTATTCTTTGCTTTTTTTGTTAACTTTGTAAAAATTAATAAAATACCCAAAAAAAGTTGATACTGAGGTCTGGTTTGGTTAACACTAGCAGAATTTATTTGTAAAGTACCTATTCAAAGGTGATATTTAAATGTATACAAAATCAAAGGTATATCTACAGAAACTTTTTTTAGTGAAATGTAATTTAAACCGAAAAAAAGAATTTTCTATCTCAACCTAATGAAAACAAATATCCTGAAAGATATGATAAATTTTAAACAATTTTCTTGGTTTTGCATTTTTTTTTAAAACTATTAAATAAGGGGACTTTATTGTTGTAAAAATTAAATTTTTTAAATTTTGTGACACCCTTTATACAATTTTTAATTTCTTCCATCGACAATCGTATTCTCTCGGCAAACAAAACTTTTATAAAAAAATTACTTTTTTTTTGAAAAATGAAATTTTTTGGGCCGTTTGCCCTCTTGTCACCCCATCGCCGGACATACTGTATACAGGGTGGTCCCAAAAAGCGCGCGTTGGTAAATAGTCACTAAACTGTTGAACCTATGAGAAAATTTTCTTAACAAAACTTTTAAAATTTTATCTCTGCTACAATCCAAAATTATTTTCTAGTATACAAAAATTTCTCAAAAAAGAGTAATATCAAAAATTTTATTTTTGTTAAAAGGGAAAACCTTTTTTTTTTATGTGGCCCCGATGAAGCCTCTTAAGTTCTGTATTCCTTTAAATTTGTATGTGGATCGAATGCGGGGTTGCCAAGCTATGAATTTTTTGTTAAAGATAAGTCAAAAAAATACTTTTTTAAAATGTTATGTCTCCGCCACTGTTTGTTAATTTCCTGACAAATTTTTCATGTAATTTTAATGTTGACATACTTTATCCTTAACTATCTTCATTTTTTTAATTCAATTATATAGGGTGTCCAACATATTTATTCAAACATCTCCCTTTTTAATTCTATTTTTTGTTAAATTTCTTAAATACAGCCCCCCTGGATATTATTTTGCCGTTGAAAAGCTTTAAGTGTGCTCTTTTAGAAAACATTAGGTTTGCCTTACCTATCGCATTATCGTTTTGAGATATTAAGGCTTTCCGTAAATTTACACTTAAAATTTGGGGAAAAATCGTAGGCGGCATGGCTCAAAAAAGTCCCAAACAATTGATACTCGTTGATCAAGTGTGTGTAGTTATTTATGTAATATGGTGACCCTTTGGTTACATCTTGTGCACATTATCTTCCCTTATTAAAAAAAATTTGGCAATTAAAATTAAATATACACAGCAATAATCAATTAAAATGATTTTTTCTTTGGAGAATGTTTTAATAATTGTCTTCTGGCATCCCAGTATACAATGAGAGCTTTCCTGAGAAAGACATCCAGATGCAAGATCTTTCCCAAATTATTGTGGATAGTTTTTGACAGTGGTAAACGAAGAAAATAAATTTAACGTGGCCCCGCATTTGTTTTACAGACCCACATAGAAGTACAGCGGACATAATTTTGATTTGCTGACAGTTCAAACTTCTGTGAAGAAATATTGAGTAAGAATAAGTTTCATTCATATCGGGGCCAATAGAATCAAGCACTTGAAAGAAAGACTTTAAAAATAGGATAATTCTTAATTGAGGTCTTGCTCGAATTAGAGAATATGTACGATTTTTTAACATTGTTTTTTACCGATAAGGCGACATTCCACAATTGGGGGTATGGAACAAATTTACATTTTTGCCGATGTTAACCCAAATTTTTTGAGGACTGTTAAAGCAACAAAAGGTGAAGTATAAATGTTTGGGGGGAAAAATTTGGGAAACCACATAAGGGGGCCCCATTTTTGAGGGAAACCCCCTAATGGGAATATTTTTCAACATTTTTTAAATGAAGATCTTGATAATCTGCTAGAAAATATACCACTACAACTATTAAGAAGGATGTGGTTCCAGTTAGATGAGGGCACCTCTCATTTAAGTGCTGGAGCCCGAAATACTCTGGATGAAAAATTTTCAGGCCGTTGGATCGGAAGAAGAGGATCTGTTTCTTGGCCCCCCAAGGTCACCAGATCTGACAAAACTTGATTTTATGGGGTACGTTAAAGAACTGGTCTACAAGGCACCCCCAACTACAGAAACAAATATGCGAGAAAGAATAAGAGAACATTTAATTCAATGACTCCTTTTTAAATTTTTAAACAAAATGTAAATAGATCTTTAACCGGCAGGGTCAATATGTTTTACGAAAAATGGTAGAGTGTTTAAGTATTTAATGAATTAATTGAGTTTATGTAAATTTATTTATTTCCTTTTTATTAGTCTTGTGTTCTGAATAATTTTATTAAATGTAAATAAAATGATATAAATTTATTATTTAAAAACTAGTAATATTATTATGCCCCCAAGTATCAATTGTTTCGATTTCTTGAGCCATGCCGCCTACGATATTTCCCATTTTGAGTGTAAATTTACGGAAAAGCCTAATATCTCAAAACAATGGTGCGATAGAAAAAAGGCAAACCCTTAATGTTTTCTGAAAGAGCACACTTTATGCTTTCAACGCCAAAATAAAAACAGGGTGTTGTATTTAAGAAATTTAATTAAAATAGAATTGAAAATAGCGATGTTTGAATAAATATTTGGACCCCCTGTATTAGGATAAAGTATGTCAACATTAGATTACATGAAAATTTTGTCAGCGAAATTAAAAAAACAGTGGGGGAAACCCAAAAACAGTTAAAAAAAGTATTTTTTCGATTATCTTAAAAAAAAATTAAACGGCAACGCTGCATTCGACCCACATGCAAATTTAAACTTGAATTCAGAACCCACAGAGGCTTCATTTGAGATAAAAACATAGGGTATTCCATTTAACAAAAATATAATTTTTGATATTACTCTTTTGAGACACCCTGTATACTAGAAAAAAATTTTGGATTGTAGCAGAGATAAAATTTTAAAAGTTTTGTTAAAAAAAATTTTCTCATAAGTTCCCCGGTTTAGTAACTATTTATGACCTTAGTAGACCACCCTGTATAGGGTGTCCCAAAAATAATGGTAAAGGGGCAACACAAATTCCATGGTCCATTTTTTTTTTGTTATTTTGCTATAATTCTTTAACTAAATGACATAACACAAAATTGAGGTTTGGGGTTTTTTTAGCAAGAAATTTAAATTTGTCCATGCTTTTGATGTTGCCACTAGAGGGGGCCAGCTACGGCCCACTCTAATTGTCTTAGATGGCATAACTTTTTTAAGCTTAGTATATTAAATGTTTTATTAAAAAATAAGTTACTATTATTCCCTCTGCATCAAAATACATACCTCATTTAAAATCCCCTAAAAATACCCTGTTTTCCGGGGATATACGTACTTTAAAGGAATTTTTCCATTGAAAATGGGTTTCGGCCAATTTTTTTAAATTTTGCATAGCGATAGTTCTTCCCCTGATCAAAATTTCCACCGGCACAAAACCCGAAAACTCTTCCCCCCTCAAAAGGGCACTGGATAACACCTGTATCTTTTAAAACTATTTATTTTTTCCCACCCATTTTTATAGAAACTTTTTTAAATTTTTCATTGGGGGAAACACCTCCTGCAATTTTTTTGGGGCACGTGAAAACGAAATTTCTACCAAAAAACCAGTTTCAAATTTAATAAAATCTGGCTATGCTTTTTGGGTTTTAAAAAAAGTGGTGTAAATTTTGATGTTTACATAAACATCCTAACCCTTGCTTAAGATTTATTCTACAAGCCGTTTCTGATATAAAAATTTATTATATTCTATACCTATCTTCCTTAGTTTTCGGGAAAAAGGCTGCACATTATCAAATTTATGGGAAAACAAAAGGGTTCATATCTAAAAAAATTTTTAGGGTTTTGATACAGGTAGCGTGCGATAGACCCAAGCCACATTTTTTTAATTGGCTAAAAATACCCCTTTTTACCCAACGCTTCCCGTCAAATATTTTTTTTACGAAGTGTTATAACAGAGTTACAAACATTTAAAATTCAAATACAAAAGTTTTTCGCAAAAAAAAATATTTACACATATTCACAAAACTCATCTTTCAGGGCTAAGTTATATTCTTATATTATATATACAATATTACATTTGTATGAAGGCGGAGTAAATAAAATACCAAGCGTAGTTGATCCGAATACTGAAACACTTGATTTTTAATCAGGAAATAAGAGTCTCTTCATTTTTCCCTTTGACAAAAACATATTGCATTATACAAAAGTCAGTAAGTATGATAACAACAACAAAAAAATTTGCATTGGTTAAAAAAATCGGTAATAATAATTACCTACCAGGTGTTTTTTTTCACGATAAATAAACGTTTTTAAATTGCAACCTGTTTTGGGAATTGTGTTTGTAGATTGCTTTTTTATTGAGGTACAAGGAGAGATTTTGTTTTTTTTAGATCAAAGTCAATTTCGCGTGGCACTTTCGGTAAAGCAGGAAGTAGTATTATGACATCGTAGATAAGACTTCAAAAATATCTAAACTAAACATTTTAAAAATTTTTTATGATATTCATTTGTTTTACCATATAACTGCATAAGGTGCAAGATTTGGACATTTCAGCCATTTTAAAAAAAAACAAACAAATGTACAGGTTGTCCCAACGTAGAGTAAAGTAAGTTTTTGCTTACCTGATATTATTTGTGTCAATATCGTTTCCGGGATAGAGGTGGAAAAGCGCATATTTTAAAAATATTGGAAGTTATACAGGGTGTCCAAAGTGGGGTGTAAAGTAAGATTTATTTAAATGGAACACTCTGTATTTGATTTTTTTTTTGGAATTCTATGTATTAATATTTACTTTTTTTTGTCATATAAAGCATGGCTGAAATTTGATATTTTCCCAAAATTTTTCGTTTAAAATGAAAAAAAGGCATTTTCATGGTGTTGATAAATGGGCATTTTTCACGTTACTTCAGAAATGAAAGCTTCCATATTTGGCAGGAGAAAGGCCCTATTTATTTTAAATGTTCAGCCTGTAAAATATTTCTAATTTGTTTTACAGGGTGTTTATTATAACCGTCCAAATTCAGTTCAAATTAAAAAAACTCATTTTTTAAATGGCACACCCCTTATATTTTTATTTTGTTTTATTAAGTTAAGAAACCTCTAATTTTTACAATATGTCCTATACCTATATTTAATAGTTATCGATAAATTTAGCTTTTTCCAAATAGCTACGTTGTTTTCCCGGTACCATACCGGTAACATTGTATTGATCGCGTTAGCCGTGAAAAACAATGGCTAGGATAATAAAAATTCATGTGTCAAAGAAAACACTTAAGAGTCGTGAATTTTAAGTTTTTATTCAATAGTAATTAAGTTTTTTTTTCAAAAATATTAGTTTTTATTCAATATTACATCTTAATGTTAAATAAGAAAGTAAATATTAACCATTTTTATTCAATATCACGTCTTAAAATATGCAAATACGGCCTTCTTGTTGAATACACATATTTATCTTTTTTTATTTGTGTCTTTTCCAAATACCTAGGGTGACCCCGACGACAAACTTCTCAATTCTTTTCCATATCCTCCTTGGTCGTTGGTTTTAAATATACCCGGTCTTTTATGTATCCCCATAAAAAAAAAGTTAACGGAGAAATCATGACCTTGGTGGCCATGGGAAAAAAGCCCCCACGCCCAATCATTTTTCCGGGTTTGATCCAAGAATTCCCGGGCTTCACGATGGAAAGTGGGGGTGCACCATCATGTTGCAGCCCCCCCTATTTTTGCGTTAAACTAATTAATATTTTCAAGTAACTGAGGCATTTCTTCACGTAAGAAATATAAATAGCCGGCCCCCTAAAGGCTCATCAAAAAAAAAAGGACCGATAATTTGGTTATGAAGGATACCACACCACGTTTTATTGAAATGATTTTGATTTTGAACTTCTCGCAGCCAAAATGGGTTTTCAGTCATAGGTGCATATTTCCGATTTACAACCCATTGCTTCTGAACGTTGCCTAAAAGGGAAAACATCTTGCAAAAAAAATTTTTTTATTTAATGTAATTGTGAATAATAATATTACAATGAATTCGTCTTTCAAAATCATCTTCCGCAATTCTTGATGAAGCTCAATGTGATATGGATGATATTTAAACTTGATTGTTCGGTTCCCCAGTTATTTTAGTGTTATAGTGCCAGATTTCTAGTACTCACCTGGGGGGTTTTCTTGAATATTTAACAATATTTCTAATTCTTTTCCTTTGGCGTTTTTGTTAACAACTTCCCGTTTTTTAGTTTAACACTGGGTGGAATTAAATCTCTCCATTACATTTGGCTTTGCAGTGGTATCCGACGTTCAGATTTTCATTCTGTATTCTTTTTGGGGCCCAAAAGAGGGTTTTTTCAAAAATCGCCTAACGTAGATCTGTTTAATTAACTCATTAGATAGTCATGCCCAATACAATAACAACGAAATGAAGACGAAAAATAACGTCAAATTTTAATTCGACAATTATTAGCCTTTTGTTTTGACACATGAATTTTATTAATCCTAGCTATTGTTTTCATGGCTAACGCGATCAATACAATGTTACCGTTTTGTAACCAATAAAAGAGTATTTGGAAAAACTAAATTACGATAACTATTAAATATAAATTAAGACATATTCGGTAAAATGAGTTCTTTAAACCTAAAAACAAATAAAAATATAAGGGTGTCCATTTAAAAAAAAAAAGAGATTTTTAATTTGAAACTGTGCGAATTTGGACCGTTATACCCCTTTAAAAAAAAATTAGAAATATTTTACAGGCTGAACATTAATATAACATTAGTCCTTTCTGCCAAATATGGAAGCTTTCATTTCTGAAGAACGTAGAAACTGCCCATTTATCAACACCATGTCTATTTTCATCTTTAAATCCGAATATTTCAGAAACTATAAAATTCAGCTCATGCTTTATATGAAAAAATTAAGTTCCATAGAATTCAAAATAAAATCAAATACAGAGTGTCCATTTAAATAAATCTTTTTGTACCTCATTTTTTGTGACGCACCCTGTATAACTTCAATATTTTTAAAATATGCGCTTTTCCTACCTCCATCTGGCGGAAACGATAGTACACAAATAATATGGGTAAGCAAAGCACTTTGCTCAAATGTTGGGACACCCTGAGGTATAGGATATAATACAAGTTTTATACCAAAAATTCTTTTAGCATTTGAATCTTGAAAAAGTACAGGATGTATGTTTAAAATATCAAAATTTACGGACCTTCCGGTTGACCAGGAAATAGTAGGCAGATATTTTATCCAAAATCGGCATCAGATGACACAATATATCATGTAAAAATATGAAAGCGATATGTTTTCAGTAAAGAAAATAAAAGGCTGGGTAGTGATTTCGTTGTCACCCGGTATTTTCAGAGGTATTTAATAAGATGACCCTAATTAAATCACTCTAATTTGACAGTATTGACGTTTAAAGTAACAAGTACAATAAAAAAAGGCTTTAAATATATTTTGTACAATACTAGACACTTGTTTCTCGTTTTATATATTAATATAAATCCAGTAGAAAAGTGTTTTTTATCAGTTTAAGAAATTTCTTCCAATGTTTTTTATTTAATAGTTATTTATGATATAAGATATAAGTGTTAAAGGTACAATTTTAAGGCACGAATGTGAAAGTTTGCAGAATGACCGAAGCGAGTTCTGCAACTCACATGAGTCCCTTATAGCGTACTTTTAACACAAATATTACACAATATTTTTTTCTACAAACGCAATAGTGCAGTTAAAAATTGGAAGGTATAGTTTTACATAGCATCGTATATAAAAATTATCGAAGTTGGCATTTATTAATGAATTCTAACATCCGTTGTTGATGCTTTTGGTATCGGCATGTTTACTTCAAATTTGATACATCGTGTAAGTTTTAGCTCGTTTTAGTTTTTGCCTAAAATCAAATTGAAATGGAAGAAAATGTAGGAGAAAGTATTGGTTGCATCGATTCATTTAAAGAGGTAGATGAAGCAGCCAGTAAAGCATCGCTGGATTTACTGCCCAGGAAATCTCGTATACAATATAATATTGCCTATATATTCCTTGCGTATTTTGAGGAAAAGCGAAGATTTGGAAAGCATCATTTATGGTCGAGTTATTTAATGATCAAAGCTATGCTACGCATAAACAATGACGTGATATCAGTATTTTTTTTAAGTTAATCGCTTATTTAAAGCGTCAAGGAGAGGGATACCAGCCCAAAAAATCAAAAATTCTGAGCAAAGCGCAAATTGACCAGTTTCTGAACTGTGCACCTAATGATGAATACCTTCTGATGAAAGTAGTTACCATTTGGGGAATTTTTGGTGCCTGTCGCAGGGAGGAGCTTTGTCAGTTGACTCTTGACGACTTGGAAGATATGGGCAGTTCATTAATGATTCACATACGAGATACTAAAACCAAGGTACCACAAAATTTCACTATCTTTGAAACATTTTATTTGGATTATTATCGAAAGTATATGGCTCTTCGTCCACCAAATGTAGGGTAAATGTACCAGAAATCCCGTCGGAATTAACTCTTTTGGAAAAATACCTGCTGCTAAAATATCTGCAGCTTCCAAATTCGATCCTCTATACGGGGTATTGTTTTCGCCTTTCTTCAGCGAGTTTACTTGCCAATGCTGGAGCAAACTTGACGACAATTAAGAGGCATGGGGGTGGAAATCCTCTACCGTTGCTAAGGGATACATCAAAAATTTCTTGGAAAATAAGAACTCTATTGCCAGAAAACTACTTACAGTGAAAACAAGAGCAACAGATCGTGCCTCAACGTCGACTGAGAATGCGGTTTTTTCTGTTCAATCCACCTCAACTACGGAGAATGCTAGAACTGTGGAAGAAATTTGTTTTTCAAGTTGTTTGAATTGTACAGTTAATATAAATGTTAGTAAATAAATAAACGTTGACGTGACCTTTCAAAATTTGATATTTCACTTTGAACGCTAGTGCTTTAAAATGTCACTTTAAGGCACTAGTGCTTTAAAGTAACATTTTTAAGACCTCTAGATAGTGTTTAAAATTGAATTTTTAACCGTCTGTAGAAAAAGATTTTTTTGTAACATACTGTGCTATTAAAATTATATCAGTATCAACCTTAAAACAACCAAGAACTGTTGTACCAGTAATGCTAATGGATGTTTACGGTCAATGAAATCGTCTGGGTGTACAAGTCAAGAACCAAATGGCATTTACCACCTATGTAACAGACATTATAAATATGGTGCTAGTTCATAGGTCTAAGAATATTTAATTTGGTTTACTAATTATTTAATATGACTTAACGTTAGTTTCGCCGCGTTCCAACGACTATTGGTCTTCAGCTGTGTGGATTCTTTTAATTGCCTTGATTTTTACATACTGTAGTATAAAAGATTCCTAGTTAACTCGAGGTTATGTCATTTTTCTCCATATATTTATAAAGGTCGACACACCTCTTCGCAATGGACAGTAGTGATTTGAAAGTGGTTAAAAAAGTAATTTAGCTACCGTTTTTCTGTTACCTGTGAATAAAAGATGAAAACCGCCAACACCTCTTTAAACAGGGATGTTTAGAACATATATTATAGCATGTCAGAAGTTTAAATACCATTTTGTACTTAATTATGAATCAGAATTACACCAACTTAAATAAAATTCAGTAACCAGTCAATAATTTTAGATAAAATAAATAATTTGTTGCTATAATACCTTTTTCCTCATTATTTACCAATTCATTATTACAGAAGGAAAACTTGATATTCATGATTATGGAGATGTTTCTTATAAAATTCCAAAAGAATTACTTAATGAAAATATACCAAACATGAAATCGTATGCTCACGTTGCAGCATGTAATTATGAAGTGTCTAAAGCAGTTGAAAAAATAATTAGAGAAGGAACAGTGTGCGTTACATTAGGAGGCGACCATTCTCTTGGTAAGTTATGAATGAGGTATAAGTATCGTGTTAAACAGTTGTTGTCTTTGAAACATTTTTCTGCAATTTAAAGAAACGTTTCAAGGTTGCAGTGCAGATTTCTAAAACTAAAAATTGTCTTAGCGGGAATAGGGTGACCAGTTAAACAAAAATACTTGGTGATCATTTATAATGTCCCCCCTCTTAACGTTTTTGTGTTTCGCATTAGACAAAAATGTTAAATACAAAAGTTGTACAGAATAATGTAAGCTATTTGCAGGATATATTTATATATACGGAGTATTGCAGGAATGCGTGACAGGTTAAAGTTATATTTTTTTTTATGAAACACCCTGTATATTGCAAATTGTTTTGAATCTTCTAAAAATTCTGAATATTTCTTTAATACCACGTCCTATATCTAAATGTAATAGTTTTCGAAATATTTGCAAAGCAGCTACCTTATTTAAATTTTAGTTCTTAGATGGCCGTGAATTAGGCGGTCGCGAGGAAACAACAGTTTTGTTTATTACTGACAGTTACAGATTAAGTAAATAATTATATTTAGTTAATAAAACATTTTTTCGATAAAAATGCCTTATTCAGAAAGGGAAAAACAATTAATTTTTGAAAATATTTATTAAAACAAATATCAGCGTTAAATTGGCTCAACAAAACATTTTATCGAACCTATGAAAAATTTCAACAAACATCCAGTCTAGGCAGAAAGAAGAGAACAATGAAAAGAGATGAAAACAGTGATTTAAATATACCACTAAAAGTTGAAGGAAATCCAAACATTTCCATAAGAAACATATCGAAAAGTTTAAAAGAAGAGCTTGATGATTCAAAAAATACCTCTTATGGGAGGATTCAAAATACTCTTGACAAAACAGGGGGTAAATCCCCACTGCTATAAGAAATTTTAATTTTAAGGTCGCCAAACTGTCAATATATGGTGTGCTAATTTAAATAACAGAATAATAGGTCTCCATTTCTTTAACGTTTTTTTAAACGGAAATAGTTATTTGCAGATTCTCCAGCAAGAACTAGAGGACTATTTTGATGAGCATCCTTTGGAACAAGAGAGAAACATCGTCTTCCAACAAGCTGGCACTCCTCCTCACAGTGTAGTAACTGTTAGAATTTTTTTTAACCAAAGGTCCAATGAATGGATTGGAAGGGATGCACCAATAAAATGGCCACTTAACAGCCCTGACTTGACGCCGATGGATGCATTGTTATGGGGAACGTTAAAAAATCGAGTGAATGCAAATACCATTGAAACCGGGAACATTTAAAAGAACTTATTAAAACGGAAATTCAAAACCTGAATGAAAATTATAGCCAATCTATCACTGCCGCAGTAGAAAGGTTACGAAGAACTTATACCAAATGTATTGGAGAAAACGGGGGTTGAGCAATTTAATTTGTAAAAACTACATGTTTTCTTGTATTGTTGTTCTAGATAAAATTGTTTTCGATTTTGTTTCCCATTTTAAAATATAATCATTGATATTTATTATATCGAAAAAATATTTGGATTTTCTTTAGCTTTAGTAGTATATTTAAATCACTATTTTCATCTCTTTCCTCTGCTTAACGCTATTATTTGTTTTAATAAATGTCTGCAAAATTAATGGTTGTTCCCTTTCTAAATAAGGCTTTTTTATCGAAAAAATATTTTAATAAATAAATCTAATTATTTACTAAATCAGTAACTGTCAGTAATGAACAAAATTGTTATTTCTTCGCGACCGCCTAATTCACGGCCACATTTAGATATAAATCTAGAATAGTTACTCAAACAATATAGCTGCTTTGTTAAAATGCGAATATTTAAGCAATTGACAATATACATAGGACATGTTTCATTTAAAAAATATAGGGTGTTTCACTTTAACCTGTCACGCATTTCCGTATTTCCGCAACCCCATATATATATATATATATATATATATATATATATATATATATATATATATATATATATATATATATATATATATATATATATATATATATATATAGGTATATATATATATATATATATATATATATATATATATATATATATATATATATATATATATATATATATATATATATATATATATATATATATATATATATATATATATATATATATATATATATATAATTTCAGATTTTAACGTTTTTTTATATCTTTTAAATTTAAAACGTCAATATCCTAAAAACTATAAAAGATACACAAGACTTTATATAACATAAACTATGTATTGTTACAAGACCTTTATTTTAAGTTATATAACCTTCTTGTCCAAATGTAATATTTTTCGAGTTATAATTTATAATCAAAAAACCGAATTTTCAAGATTTTTTCAAGGTATACCTCTGGTTTTTTATTTTTGAGTTTTTTCTGCAAATTTTAAGTGATTTGGGACTCATGAATAAAATAAATAATTTATTATAAATTTTTTTTTCCTATTTTGGACCAATTTTTTTTGTAAAAAATTACATTTTCGTTTATACGTCCTTTATTATTTATCTTATTAAAAATATTCAAATAACTTTTTATATAGATAATTTAAAAAGCTTAATTTTTTGTTTTATAAATTTTTTTGTATCTCTTATAGTTTATATAGTCATAGTCCAAACATTCCGTGGTAGCAGGTTTCTGCCGGTAAATGTACCGTGTCGGTTTTTTGGGGTTTTTTCGTTTTTTTGTAGAAAAATACGCCAGAGAATCTTAGTCCGACACCCAGGACCTGTGTAATTAAACTTATTTATAATGTCATAAAAAACGTTGCCAAACTAACTAAAGAATAATGCAAACAGACACTTAAAATCGTTTAAAAAAAGTAACTTGTTTTTGGCTGATTTGTTTTGGGGATTGTATTGTAACCAGTAATATAATTTATAGGTGTTGGAACAGTTGATGGTCATATAAAAGCTAAAGATGCAGAGGTCTGTGTTCTTTGGGTTGATGCTCACGCAGATTTAAACACTAATAAAACATCCAGTTCCGGTAATGTCCATGGAATGCCAATGGCATTACTAGCTCAGGAGTTGTCAGATTACTGGCCTTATCTACCTGGTATGGATTGGCAAAAACCTATTATATCAATCAGAAATATTGCTTATATTGGTTTAAGATCTGTTGATTCATACGAGAGATTAGTTATAGATAAACTAGGTAAGAGATTTAAATCATTAAGTTTGTGTATTATAAAGTAAATATTACAATTTAAAAAACTATATACCACTCTAAAAATGCTTTAGTATGTTGGAAAAAAAGCAATATACATAAAAATAAATGGAGATATGTTGCTTCAAATATTTAGTTAGACATTTTAGTAGATTTTCTTTTTATAGGTATTAATGCATTCGGCATGGAAGACGTTGAAAACCATGGTATAAGTACTGTGGTTGATATGGCATTAAATAAAATCGATCCTGAGAAACGCAAATCTATTCACGTCAGTTTTGACATTGATTCGCTTGACTCCTTAGAAGCTCCAAGTACTGGGACATCAGGTAATTAACCAATTTCCTAATTTTACGCTATACTAGTAAATGGATAAAAACTTGACAGAACGGTCCGCTTCTACAAGCCAATCTGCACTGTGTACTTATACCTTAAGATTGGGACATCTAATTTTAATGTTTTTACCAACCAATTTACGAGGCGTCAAGCTGGCATGCAAGTAGGTCTTGGAACAATCACGTTACAAAGTTTGTAGAGAGCTCCTTACGTGAGGCAACACAAAGCACTACCGACAGTTCATCAGTTCATGCTAATGAGTCGAAACAAATTAATTCTCAGTTGAGCATATTAATTAACCACAACTAACCAATATAAAAACTTTTTAATAATTTCTTTTTGCTTATGTCATACTCAAACGAAAATTAACCGATTTCAGTCATTCATTTTGCACTTTTCTTGCATCCTGTATTAAAAGAATTCTTTCAGCTAATGCCCGATTTTAGAAACTGTCGCAAAATTCAGTTACAATTCGAACGTTCTACTGTTCATTTGAAGACAGTGCTAACCTAAACAGTTACCTTAGTTACCATTGTTAACCTGATTGGTAATAAAAAGGTAAGAAACGACGGTTTCTGATTATATATGAGATATACGTTTGCAATTTCTAAGAGTTTTTCGTTCTTGGAATTAAGTTTATAAAGTGAAACATTTGGACATGCACAAAAACTTTTTGTTGAAACTTCTTGTTTGACATGTAGCATTAAAAACGGCCGTGTAGCCGAAAACGTTCTAACATTTTTTTTTATAATATACACATTTATAAATTTTTATACGTGTCCTTAGCTACATATTTCATTAATGTTAAATGAATCTATCATGAGCTGGAGGATTTAGAAACAAAATGTTTTGTATACCCCATCAGCTTTTTTTGCTGCCAACCTATTGGTACAAACTACAAGAAAATTGTACACCTATTTCTTTTATAAATTTTAATTAGTTTATTACCAGTCCAAGCCGCGACCCTTCTAAAATGGTTCGAACCAGAATAAGACAAAAATAGACTTTGTTAGTTTTTGGATATTAGAAAAGTAATAAACCAACGGTCTGGCGATCTGTAACTTGTCCAATTTTGTTTTTGTTTGAATATTTATTTTTCTATTTTTTTTTTGTAAAATTGATGTAAAAGACATAATTACAATGTTTTACTGTTCGAAGGAGTTTTAATCAGAAGAAAATAAAAAGTCTGGCACCCCTATTCTTGACTCAACTGTTTGTCAGACCACCCTCAAAATATTTATTGCAATGATAAATTTTCTATATTAGGTAAAAGAAAAAATGAATTACATATAAAGCATTTAATTTTTCTTATTCAATGTAAAGAATTCATTAGTATAGATTGTTCATACCTTAAAAACACAAGGTTCACAATATGACATATGTGACAGAATAATAATTTAAACTAATACTAAAAAATGCACATTAGGAAAGTTTACATTTTTCTAGGTGGTACCTAACAATAGTCAAGAGGATATTTCGGATTTTTAATTTTATTTATAACACCTGTTATTTTACAATTATTTATTAAAAATGTTCAAGAATAGTCAGTTACTAACCTCTAGATGAGCCTTCAGAATAAACTGTGTTTTTTAATTTTATTTATTATCAAGGATTACAAAAAAATACAGTTTTCTACTTTCATCAGTCAAATGTAGAATTTCGTAACTCACTGGTCAACATTTGATCTACGCGGGAACGCCGGAAGCGGTTAGGTGCTACTAGGGTTTTTGTGGTCGCTGATTACGATGAAAGTCGGTTAACCTTCATCACGTCAGGTTCATGTGCATTTAAAGGACAAGTAAAAAACACCATCGGAAAAATAGTACTTAACATTTTTATCTCAAAAACACTTTTAAATAACCTTAAAATGACCTTGGATAACCTCTATGTTGGATGTAAATAAACGCCGGATTCGTATTTAGCGACTTCACAAACATATGCATAAATTTTTCCAGATTTTTCCGATGGTATTTTCTTCACTTGACCTTTAAATGACCTTAAACCTGACGTGATGGAGGTTTACCGACCCTCTCATCGCGACCCAAAAAACCCTAGAAGCACCTAACCGCTTCCGGCGTTCTCGCGTAGATCAAATGTTGACTTGTATTTTATTGAAGGTGAAGCTATGTTCTATCAAATGTAAAATATAAGTAGAATCTGTTTTATTTTTATAAAAACTGTTTCTATGCTCCGAAAATTTTTCTCCAAAACTGCTCCCTGTTTGACTTGTACAGGCTGGTCAAAAAAATTTGCAGCAAAAGGGATTTTTTTTATTACTGCGATATTTAAACATATTTTGTTTTTTTTTTGGTAATAAATTGTGCATGTCAGATAATAAAAAAAAATATTTTGATACTTGCCACGTGACTGCTGTTATGACGGTAAATATGAAAAATGTGATATAAAATGTCTAAAAGTAAGGTTGGGAGTTAAAATATATAAAAAAAGTTATTTAAAAAAACCTGTTTAGAGTTTAGTTTTAGGTATATTCACAAAAATTCAAACAATATATTAACATTTAGACAATCGTAATTTTTGCAACATAGAGTAATATATAAAAATTCTCTTTTTTACCACTATAAATCATTTCATTAGTACATATTATATAATTTTAAATGAAAACAAATTCATTATTTTTTTTATCATTAATGAAATAGAAAAACAATAAAAATTACTGTAGACGTAATGCCATATTTGTGGCAATGCCCTGTATCTAAAAAGCAAATACTTGATATCTGCAATTTGAATGCGTTGGTTCAATTGCGAAGACAAGATAGTTAATATAATCTTTAAATGTTAAACTATAAATTTAAACAGAAATTAAAAAATAATAATAATAATAAGTATTGCAAACTTTTTTGGTCACCCACGGTATGATTCCTATGTTTTTATTTAAGTAAAAATTAATGTTAACAAGATACTACACACTGTACTTTGAATTTCGAAACGTCTCCCTTTGTTAATTGACCAACGAGCCGCTATCAAGAATTTGCTTTTAGATACAGGGCATTGACACAAGTATGGCATTACGTCTACAGTAATTTTTTTTGTATCTTCTTAACGTTAAAAAAAATATTTGTTTTCATTTAAAATAATACAAGTCCTACTGAAATTATTGATAGTATGTCGCAAAAACCAGTTTCCTAAATGTTTATATAGTTTTTTAAAATTTGTTAAGTATGCTTAAAAATAAATTCTAAACAGTTTTCTTAAATTACTTTTTTTTATAATTTAAACTCCTAATCACACTTTTGGATATTCCACAGCACATTTTTCAAATTTTAAAATATTTAAAAATGTCCATTTGTTGCATACTTTTTTGACAACCCTGTATAGTCTTTGGGACATGTTCCTCAGTTTAATTTGTATACTCCTGATGTTCTCCCTTTACTTCTTTTATCTTTGTGGTTATTTGGCGTTTCCCTTTAAAGGATCAATTATTTTGAATTAAAATGCCTACTTATGGTTTTAGAGTAGATTAGTTAAATGAACACAAAATCTCTTTACCGCCGATAGTTTTATGGTAGTTACCATGAAACGCTTGGTGATAACTACCTAATTCGTCTTAACCCTCTATCTGATTTAAAATATTTAGAAAATTTGAAATAATCCATGTTATTTTTGCAGTTAGAGGCGGTATGACACTAAGAGAAGGTATCCAATTAATGGAAATGATTCATAGGACCGGCCGCTTGGGTGCTTTAGATTTAGTCGAAGTCAATCCAAATCTTGGTACTGAGCAAGAAGTAACACGAACTGTTGATGCTGCAATTCACATAATTATGGCGGGTTTAGGCCATTCTAGAAGAGGCCTTAGGCCTAGAGATGTAGATACTTTACCGCTGCAGACATTTCCACCTACACGTCATGTTATTTAAACTTAAAAAATTATAAGTTAAATATTTATTTTTAAAATATTTAAAATAAAACAATTTGTACATATTAAAAATATCCATTTCATATACAGTAATGTATGGATAATAGAGCCCTCTGTAATACAAGCAAAACAGTTTGAAATGGAATTTTATAACCCTATGATTTAAAAAACAATTTAGCGCACGGGGTAATACTACTGAATGTAAAGGATATAAATTTTCCTGTACAATATAACAAATACGTGTTTATTTATTTTTTTAATTTTATCTGAAAGACTGAGAGGGCAGCAATTTTGTATTGATTATTTCAAAAAAACTAAAATTAGTGAGATGAATCTTAAGCAAACTCATTATGTTAAATAAACTAGAATTTTTATTGGAGTGTTTCTAAATTTCACCCATGAAAGCCTAAACAATTTTTTAAAAGGAATTTATGTTGTTGAGCTACGTAACAATTATACCCAAGAGTAATAATTATTAAACACATCGACAACACTGTTACATGCAAGCTTCCATAAGATAATCTTCTTGCCAAAATGCTGACCCTAAATATTTCAATATAATAAAATTTTTTACATTGTTGCAAATTTACCGATAACTTTTCCTAAAGCTACTTGAGAAATGACCTAAACAGAAACTATTTTTAGTTTTTTTTTTACTTTTGTTACGTTTCAGAAAAATTACTGCCTATTTATAAACCTGATGTTTCGCTGCCGCCCAAAGTCCAGTGACATTTGCGGCGGCAGCGTTTATAAATGGTTATAGGTATTAAACGCCATAAGTTTAACTTGCGAACGGAAACTGCAGCAGTAGGGGTAACGGAACACCAAGTTTATAAACTGACCTTAAAAAACCAAACAAAAGAAATAACAGGAAATATAAATAAACGATTATATTATATATAAAATATAAAAAGATAAATTTAAAAGAAAATCTAACAATAAATCCTACTTATTTTAAGAAAAATTAACATAAATTTGTCTTTTTCATAACACTTCCTACTTGTTTATTTATTGGGTAAAAACTTATTGACATAACTACTTGCAAAAAAAATAATATAAAAATATATAAAGATGCCGCCCACCTTTGGGATCCAACTTTTTTCTCTCCTTATCTCCTAAACAATTTAAATGGGAATTAACCTTTTTTTCATATACTTATCCTCAAACTTTTAAAACGGGGCTTTTCTAAATCGTGTAATAAAGCTAGACTTTCCTGTCCTGAAAATCGGCAAACCCGTAGAGAAGCTAGAAACCAATAAATATATGTGTGTTCCATTACTAAAAACATCTCTAATAATTCTTTTTACCCCTCTCTTTTAAAGACAAAATTATTTTTATCTCTAAGGAAATCTGACCTCTTAGCCAAAGAAATTGCTGTCAATTGTACTCTTAATCATCTTGTAAACTATCCTCTTTCAACAGTTCCTCTCTTTCGGCATAAGGTGTCTGAAAGTCAAGCAGATTAAACAAACCGTTTTTTCTCCGAGTATGAAGTAATTATCCGAGCTGTAGTAGCAATAGTTAAAAAAACTATATATTTCTGTTTTTCACCTATTCTAACGCTTCTTCAGATTCAAAACTCTCTCTTTTAATTAAATACCTATCTTTTTCCTCTCAGAGAATATTTAAAAAACATATAATTATTCGTGACACACAGAACAAATTTCGTTATCAAAGTTCACAGTTGGCAGTAGGATTCTTACCCATTTTTTATCCTTATGTTTCTTCCTTTTAAAGTGGTCCTTTTGTGTGTTTAAAGTAAAAAGTGGCCCTTATCGACCCCAGTGGCGTGAAGTGTGTGTCCCTGTCATATATGTGATAGGTTTAGCTTATATTCACCATTCAGTATGATAAGTAATTAAAAAAAAAAATACAATACTTTTTTTTTAATAATCAAAAAAATTATATAAATAATTTAAATAAATAAAATATAAGGCTTCTTTTTTTTTAAGTATCACTTAGCTTAGTGCCAAAAAAAAGTTCACAGTAGATACTTTTTTATCTTTTCTATAAAAATGGAATAAGTTTATTGAGTTCTTTGATGAATCCTACATTAAAGCTCTTAAAATATCTAAGGTCACTGACCTTTTTGCTCCTAAACAAACTTCCTTCCTATGATAATTAACCTAAACTTTCTGCTTAAAACTCCAGTTTCATATCTAATAGACGTATATGTTATAGTTATCTTTAGCTTTCACCAAATCAGTGTTCTTTATAGTACTTCAAAGGACAGTACCTGTACAAACTCCCTTTCTTCTTCACACGGTGTTCTCTCTTCTACAATTACTTGCTTTCATAATTTTGGTAATACTCGTAACAGTGAGATTCATTCTAATATTTATCATTGGACCATTCATGAAATACTGCTTACATGTCTGTGAATGTCTTCTAAAACTTTAAGTATTCTTGACTTCATCCAAAAAGAAAAATTGTACGCCTTATAAATAAGCCCACTCTCACATAAAGCTTTTCCCTGTATCTCACCGCTTAGCTATAGCGGACCTGGTCTTTTTTGTAGGTATTTTCACAGCTTCTGCTCTGAAAATTTAACAGTGTAATTCCACTTCTTGCAGCTTCTATCAGAGCAACAGAAGTGATATTCTCATGCATCCCATTACGTCCATCTGGAGAAGCTCCGAACTTTTAACTTTTTCCCCTCTGTCATTCTTAAGGTGTCAAAAGTGTGAAACTTGATGCCTGAAGAGGTCATTCATTTCCCTTAAGCATTCAAATAAAATGCTTTAAATAAAGTGCTTTTAACAAAGATGAGAAGGAGATTGCCGATGCCGTGTTATGAAAACGCGATGAAAAAAGAGCGCCCCAGCATGAACTCCCGAACTAGAAGTACGCAGTTTCAATTCCCACTCGAGAACACTTTTTTTTATCAATATTTTTAATAAAATTACAATTATATGCAACCGTAAAATGTAAATTGTTAATAAATAATTTTTTATTAACATGAAAATCGACCACTGGTCGCCCGAGAACGTCGGTGCGTCTCCCGTTCTCGTCCATGTAGGCGCACTTTAGCAGGCAGAGAGGGAGAAAGTGCGTCCAGTTCGGCGCTCGACCAGTACGAGGGCGCTAGCTCGTGACAGCATTCGCTGGTACACTTCGCTCCATTGCCATCGACAATCTCCCTACTCATCTGTGCTTTTACTTCCTCTACGACACGCTGGTACTTAGGCTTTAAGAGTTGGTAAACTATCGAGAGATAGTTGATTACTGGCAATTGCAAGAAACTACTTTTTGGTTTTATGATATAAATAGATCATATTCTACCTTTCATTACTTCGGACCTACTGAGCCACAGTCGTAAGGATAAGGGTAGGTCAACTAACAGGACATTGTAAACTCAATAACCACCTGGAAAAAATAAGCCGTACATGAGTGGTGCCACTGTGAAGCACTATGTAGGCTTAGGTTTATTAGGCTTGGCGAGAAAAAGCCAAAACCGGCGAGATATATGGAGTGGCCAGCGTCAAGACTCTGGAGTCTAGTTAAGAAGACGGGCCTGATAGGAGAAATCACAATAAATCTGGTAAGGTTGCAGTGGTGGAGGTCATTTTTGCCATCTCCGCTCAAATAATCTAATCTAATCTATTACGAAGAATAAATAATAATAATAAATGAAATACGGAATATTTAAATCCTTTTCAGAGAGATATATTTTATCTATAACCGTGCGGTAAGTATAGTTACACGCACAATTTTTAAGTGCAGTAACTATCACTTTATCCCACTAGTGCAGTAAAGTGACAGTTCCAGCAAAACTCAATTTTGTTGTTCAGTATTTGTGTTTTTAATAATTTTAGAAGATCCCAATAAAAATCCTAGATTAGTAAGTATAATAAATTTTTATTGAAACAAGATAAAAAAATAAAAATTAACCTATAAACTTAATGATACAAAAGCTAACAAAACGTTATAGTTATATTTAATTACTTACGATCCCAATGTTGATTACTGGCAATGGCAAGGAACTACTTTTTGGTTTTATGATATAAATAGATCAATTCTTTCTTGTAGCGAGCACTAAACTTTTGCGGCAATAAGTTTGCCGTAGCGGTTTCCACTAACTTAAAAATTTTCCATTTTTCTAAGTTGTCGTGTCCTAAATCCATGTTTGGTTTGAGTTTATTTTTGTGTTAACAGAGGTGCACCATATGTTAGTTATATTTTGACCTTACAAGGCAATTTTGTTATTACAAAAATGTTTTGTGAAGACACTGAAACGACTATAGATAAAATAGTGTATATATTTCTTGCGGTAATGGTTTAGTGCCCTTAAGTGAGTGCAAATCTCGCCTTCAAGGTTTAAGTAACAAGTTGTGGCCATTTTCAGTATATTAAATAGACTAAAAAATTAAACAATATTTAAAATTATAATTCAATAAATTGTGCTTTACAAAATTTGGAAATTTTGAAAACATTTCTTTATTTTGTAACGTGATGTTACAAATGACATAATAATTTGTTGTAAAAAGTACATTTATTATTTTTAAAAACAAGAATAGTTATGATTAAATTAATTTGAAGGTTCCCTGAATTTTAGAATAATTAGCTTGCCATACATTCCTGGCTTTTTAGAGAAAATTACATTACATTTAACATTATAACTATGTTAAAATATAACATAAGATCTATAATAATAAAAAAAAAAAACATAAAATGTTAACAAAAGTACAAAAAATGTTATTTATAAAAATCCTTGTGAATGTAACAATTTTCGCGTGAAACTTTCACACTATTAGCCAAACACATAAAAGACCATCAAATATACAGTACTTTAGCAAAAGAAATTCTTTAAAAAAACGTTAATTTTAAATAAAAAAAATGTTTCTGTTTGCCAAATAAAGAAAATTGTGTAGTCTCAATATTACTCGTATACACGATTGGCAAGGAAAAAGCTTGCATGCCAATTATAATGCAATAGAGTAGGATACATATGGTATGGCCCTGGATTGAATAGAGAACGACAACCATTTTCCCTGCTCCACTTTCAATACGACGACGGATGACAGCGATTCGTTAGCATTTTGTTGGCTGAGGCATGCAGGGGGTACAGTATAACCGTCCTACTATTTTCTGTATCACTTAAAGTGATAGACTTTACTTTTTTTGTGGAGCCAATTAACTCAACTAATTTACAGGTATCCACATAAGAGGCCTGTAAATTCAGTTAAGTTAAGGGCAAAAATATTCGACATTACTAAGTCCATTAGATCGAAGGTATTGGAATGTTGGGACGGAGTTTTATAATAGGCTCGTGTATTGCGAAGCTTAGTAGGGCAATGTCTTCAAGCATTTATTAAAATGAGAATGCTTTTAACTACTTCTAAGTTATTTTTTCATTATTAGCATTACTATTAATTTCATTAATTTTTAAGAACATTCTTGGGTTTATTTTTTTAGAATAGCAGTTTTAATTTTATTTTTAGGCCCAAGTCTGATAAAAAAACCTTTTAATTACTGTTGTATTAAATACATCAGTGATTAACATAACTGCATAAAAAAAAGATATCGTAAAAAATCTCAAAAAAATGCGACTGGCAATCACTCCTTTAACCTCCGGGGTCCGGCTCATACTGCCGAGTGCCGATCGACGTCCGCCGAATCGACCGACTGCCCTGCCCGCGGTATTTCCCGCGGGCCGGTTGAAGAGCAATCGACCACAGCACGTTTTTCGGTTTCCCAACCGCTGTGTTCACACGTCGTCGTCGTGGTTGGGCCTAGTAGGATCTTTTGGAACATGCGCTAGAGTTGCTGGTTATCGGCAACTCTTTTGGACTAGCGTATGGAATTGGATCCGAAGCTAAGGTGAACACAAGGCTTAACTCAAGGTGTTAGCATACCGTGTTGATGAGTGTATGACATCCTGTGCCTTAAACAGGTGTCTCCAATGGTGTCTCTGAGATACAGGGCGACCTCTCAGAGTATCTAGACTTACTGCGGTAATGCGGGGCTCTGCCGTGGTGGACTATTACTTCCCTAGCTCCAAACAGAAAGCGGACAGAACCGCTTTCATAGAAAAAAAGTGACAAAGGTGCGCTGACCGAAACGGATAGATCCGTTTCGAGAGGTGCCACTCAAGGTCACAAGCAGGCAAAGGTGCGTCGACCGAAACGGGTGAATCCGTTTCGAAAGGTGCCCCTGAAGTGACCGACGCCTGTCTCACGGGGAAGGGCTAATCCAACCCGAACAAACAGGTGCTTAGGAAGGGATCCCTGAATCCAAACAGAAGGCGAACAGAACCGCCTTTATAGGAAAAAGGTTCCCTGGCTTTAAACAGAAAACGGATAGGACCGTTTTTCATAGGGTAAGGCCAAAGATGCGGCCTCAGAAAAAACGTGTGGTTCCTGTAACAAAGACCTGGTAGCTACCCACGTCACTTGACCGAAAGAGGAGAGCTTGACGGATCTAATCGTCTGCTCGTCATACTCTCCAGGAGACAGGGACACCAGAACACATCAGAACACATTGTGCTCGTGTCCGGTAGCGACACGAGTAAGAGGAGACGTTAGAACTTTCTCCCAATCTGGTATCGGATTCATTAGAAGTCCGATCCTATCGGGAGAAATATAAAAAAGTGTGAGCCACAATAGACCGAGCGGTCGCAATGGAGGGCGTAAAAAGTTCACTCACTTTAAACCTACCTACCTACCTACCTACAGCACGTTTTCTGTCTGTCCTTAATTCGCTTAATCCTTCGCCTATTAATTTGACATCTCCTTTTATTGCACTGAAAATATCTGCATGCAAGAAATTGGTTTGCCAGCCGTGTATAACCTGAATAAATGCTTGGTTGCCGTTGCTTAATGCTGAGGTAATTTCAGGAAACCTTAAAAATCTATTTTATTTACCACCATTTTCGAGTTTGAAAATAATAAATGTATCTGTCACAACAAATCATTCAATTGTGACTTCATCAATTAAAAAAATGTCCTGAATTTTCAAAAATTTTTAAAGCACAATTTAAATAATTTTAATTTTTATCATTGTTTAATTTTGTTCACATTTATACGTTTATTTTCAGTTTAAAACCGGTCACCACCTTGGCACCAAAACGTTAATAGGATATTTGGAATTTATAGGTTTTATGAGTTTTATTTTTACGTAATCTGTAAGTTTGGAAGGGTCAATCGACTTGGTCCACCCTGGGACACGACCCAAAGCGGTCCGTTTTTGCAAGTATAATTAGTAACCCAAAGAATATTTGGTAGTAAATGAATCCGCCATAACAACATAGACATCTCAACGATCACAATATTGAACTTTAACGTCTGTATCGTAAGAACTATTTCATAGAAAATTTAATTTATAATTAAAGAGCATTAAAAGAGTGATTTATCTTTTATTACGAAAATTTCAACTTTACATAAATTAGACTTTTTCTGTCAATAAATGTATAAATAAATATAATTATTTAATGGTATTTACATTGTTTTACATTGTTCATACGTATCATTTTATAAAGTTATAAAACGGAAGAAAACATTAAAATAAATATACTTTTTTAAGTATACGATTGAAAATGCATTATATGCATTATAGGTAGGAACCAATTAATAACCTTTGATAGTCATGTCCTTGGTGTACCATGTCTGTCATTAGATAGTTTGAGATATTCTTTTATTATATTTAAAGAATTATATCTGGTAAACAATAATTAACTTAATAAGAAAATATCACTGCAGTCTTAGACCTAACTAATTTGTACAAACTAAATGATACGAGCCTCATACATTGGTTTGTCCAGTAATAGTCTATCAAACCCAAGCCTTGTTAAATCTATGGTTTGATATTTTCCATCTAATATTAATTCAGCAATTGCTCTACCAACGGCAGGAGATTGTTGTATTCCTAAAAAATAATAAATCTGATTTTTAAAAGAAATAACAGTTAAGAAAATATTCTTGCTGATAATATGTATTTAAACATTGACTGAGCTTTTAAATTTTTAAGATAAATATTTTTAGATTTTATCTTTATAACATCATAGTTCAAAGGATTGGCGTAGCCAGGATGGGACAGAGGTAAAACCGCCCATAAGTCCCCTCCCCCCAGAATGTTTGGTGCCCACCCTAGTAAAAAAAGATGCAATGACCATAATAACATAAATATAGTAAAATAGCAATAAATAAACATAAATATTTTGTTAGTTTAATTTGGATTAAACATTAATAACGCTACGAGAAGTTCATTCATGTTTGCTTGTTGTCAATATACGATCGCAACTAACCAAATGTACAGGGTGTACAACTAAGAAAGGAGGCCGGCTGTATCTCAGAAAATATTTATCGCACAGCGTTGGGGAAAAAATATTGTTAGTAAAAGTGGTCAAGAGAAATAGCTGGAAATTACTTTCAAGTTTCTGAAATGGTCGCTAGGGAGCGTAACTGCAATCTTGAATCTAAAAAAGTGATGTTTCTGTGAATTTTGCTATATTAACCTAACAAAAAAATATCTGATCTTTAAAGTCGAGGATAATCTGAACCTTTTTGTTTGAAAATTTTTGCTATATCTCTAAAAATAAAGTGGTGGGGGGTATTCAAAGATTTCCGTCAAACACACCCTGTATCTTCGAAACGGCTGAGCCGATTTTAACAAACTTGGGCTAGTTGAAAAGAGCCATTCTTGGGCTATAAATCTTAAAATATTTAAAGTTTTGTTAGTTTCACACGTCGCCGCTAGAGGGCTTTTTTCGACATTCCGACAGAAATGGTTAATTTTCTTTAAAAAATTAAATGCATTGGTATATTTTTTTCTTTATAAAAAAGTAACTAAATAATGCCTAAACAAGCTCGCGAAAACCGCATTTCGATATCTTGTTCCTTACCTAATATTTAAACCAAAGAAAATTTTATACGTCAATATCTCAAAAACTATAAAAGCTACAAGAAATTTTACAAAACATAAATTGTGTATTATTACAAAACCTCTTATTTAGGTTAAATAATCTTTTCATCTAAATGCAGTACTTTACGAGTTATAATCAAAAAAGCGAATTCTAGGGGTATACCTTGAAAAAATTCTGAAAATTCGATTTTTTGATTATAACTCGTAAAGTTTAGACGAAAAGATTTTATAACCTAAATTAATGGTTTTATAAAAAAAAACATAATTTATGTCATGTAATATTTCTTGTAGCTTTTATAGTTTTTGAGATTTTGACGAATAACATTTCCTTTGGCCTAAATTTTAGGTAAGGAACAAGATATCGAGATACGGTTTTCGTGAGCTTGTTTAGGCATTATTTAGCTACTTTTTCATGAAGAAAAATTATACCAATGTATTTTTTTTTTTTTTGAGAAAATTTACTATATCTGTCGGAATGTCGAAAAAAGCCTTCTTGCGGCGACGTGTGAAAGTAACAAAACTTTAAATATTTTAAGATTTATAGCCCAAGAATGGCTCTTTTTAACTAGCCCAAGTTTGTTAAAATCGGCTCAGCCGTTTCAAAGATACAGGGTGTGTTTGACGGAAACCTTTGAATACCCTCCACCACTTTATTTTTAGAGATATAGCAAAAACTGTCAAACAAAAAATGTTCAGATTATCCTCGACTTTAAAGATCAGGTATCTTTTTGTTAGGTTAATATATCAAAAGTCACATAAACATCACTTTTTTAGATTCAAAATTGCAGTTACGCCCTCTAGCGGCAATTTCAGAAACTTGAAAATAATTTCCAGCTTTTCCTCTTGACCACTTTTACTAACAATATTCTTTCCCCAACGCTGTGCGATAAATATTTTCTGGGATACAGCGGACCTCCTTTCTTAGTTGTACACCCTGTACAACTTTTACAATTAATAAATTTCCTGTACCAAGTTTTTGGGCGCCAAGCGAGCTCTTCCAGTTATAAGGGAAGTTATTTTTGCCTATGAGATAATTTAAAACTTTCCTAAGGAGCACCAAGATTCAGAAACAGTACCCTAATGTTTCACCGATCCATGTAGATAGCAAAACAATTGAAACTAAAATTTTAGTTAAAAAGCTTTAGACAAATTTGCTGGGAAAAATAAAAAATTAATACCTATGAATTCAATAGTAGTTGCTAATTATTATAATTATTAATAAAAAGGCCCCACAAAAAAAAATGTTTTATGCTGTTGTAAGTTATCTTTAAAACAGCAATGACAATAAACTTTAAAAAAATGGTGTCCGATGATTACTCATTTTTTATATTTTTGGCTATGGGAAGTATCAGTCACTGTCAATTAAAAACATTGGTGTGTCAACTTATCGAAAGTTATTTCAAAAAGTTTTAAATAAAGTATAAAAAACATATCTATAATAAATAATCGTAGCTGATAATTTTAAATATCTTGGCATTTTTTCAACTGAAAAAGGAGCAAGTCCGAAGCGGAATCGCACTTCAAATTGGGAATGTAATACAGCAAGCTGCAGATGGAACAAAATTGAGCTCAACAACGATCGCAAAAATAAAGAAGAATGGAATAAAATCAGACAGACAACATAACAGATTATTAATTTCTGAACGCGATATTAAATTTTCTAACCCAATAATGATTGACAAAAATAACTAATTATCTATTTACGCCATACGTTTTTTTCTTATCTGGATGGCGTAACTACAATTGGTATAATTCCGACTTTAAATGACTCGACAAAAAGATTTACTTATCTATTTTGTATAGGCAAAAATACCGATTATTCATTGGTAGAACAGTAAAAAAATGGTTCTTGTTATTTTAAAACGTGTTTTTCAGAGCCGTTGGAGCGTGGTACCCAAAAGATTAATTATTCTTGTTACGCAATTAGCCACCAGGGATTTTATCTATCAGGGTTGTGACCCCCCACCTTACAAAAAAAACCTAGCTACGTCAATGGTTCCAAGTATGCATATTCCCCGTGATATGTTTGGCCATTTTTATTTAAACCAATATTTCTAAATTATTGTTTGCAATTATTATTTATAACCCTTTCTTTCTGCTCCTCATCCGTAATTATATGAAGCATTTCACACTTATACTTTAATAGCATTTCTTTATAGTTGCCTCCAAAACCTCGCCGTTTTTTTTTTAATATCAAGAAATATTTTCTATACTATTAACTCTTGTGAAACTTACCATGTCCACTAAATCCAGTAGCCATGTAAATATTTGAATAGAACGGATGTGGCCCCACAATACCATTTTCATCATATCTATTGTATTCATAGAAACCACTCCATCCATTTTTCACCTACAAATATATGTCTTTCCTTAACAAATAAGGTTAAAAAAAACTAAATATATTACGACAAAAGTGTTAAATAGTGGTATTCTGTTAAAATAGGTTATTAACATAGTGTTACCTTAAGAAGATTGTAATAGGGATGTTCACAAAAATATAAAATTTAGTTTAAACTACATAAAATGATCGAAAATTATCCTAATAACATACTTATAAAATATATTAAATATAAATAATGTCTTTGTGTACAAAAACCACAATTAAAAACAATAGCTTCATTTGAATTCAAGGAAAGCGCTCTGATTTGGCTGTGATGTCAGCTCCTTTATCGATTGAATCCCGACGAGTCATCTGTTGTTATTTTTAACCTGCCTACCTGCTTTTACGTGTACAAAAGTATTCTTTTAGTATATTTTGTTGTGTTCAGAGTTGGTTCGTGTGTTAGATATTTCACTTTCTGTTTGAAACAAGAAATGGAGCAAGGATTTCAAAAAGCCGATTCGCATAATCTACCAACTGTGGATGTTACGATGGTATCCGATTTCCTAATTTTAAATAAAGACTTTAATCAACCACAAACGAGTGGAGCCAAAACAACCCAGTAAGTACCTACATGTTAAACACTATCATTTAAATTTCGAATAACATATGCTATTCCAATATTGCATTATTTATATGCCGCCGAAATAGGCTTTTTACAGTTCAGACCTAGGACTATTTTCGCATAAATTTAATCTTTCTATGACTAGAGATCGAACGCCGTAAGAACAACACCGATACGTCACGGTCTCATATGGCAAACTGATATAAAACCGTGATGTATCGGTGTTGTTCTAACAGCGTTCGATCTCTACCTACATGAAATATTTTTCTGTACATAAATAATTTCATATTCATCTTATAGGTATTTTGCTTAGGTTATATGAAATAAAAATTGTTTTTTTTTTGTTTTAGATCTGCACGGGTAAGCTATGGGGACTCAGGCATTGGCTATGTTTAGGTTAAAAGGACAGGAAGTAAATGCTGTGTGAAAGCCAGGATTTGCCCCGAACATAAAGTTGGAGATAAGCCATATTTTCTGAATGCTTGTATTGATGAGGAAGCCGAAACCATTTTAGAAGTTTCATGCATTAGTTGTGTTGCCTCTCAGGGAGGATGCAAACATGCTATCGCATTTTTAATGTGGCTTCATCGTCGTTCAGAGGAGCCTGCTCCAACAGAAGTGGTTTTCTATTGGAAAAAAGCTGCTTTGTCCCAAGTAGAATCAGAAGAAAAGTTCATTGAAGCTGAGAATATTGGGAAAAAAACAAAGAAATATCCATTAACCATGCCAGATGCTTCAGGATTTTTTGAAGAAGTACTTGAAGTAACAAGTACAGCAAACTATGCATGCCCCATAAATTCACATTATGGAACATTGGCTGCAGTTCGGAGGCTATCTATCCATCAACTCATGATAGAATTTATTAATAGTGGCTTAGAACAAACAGCAGATAGTTTTGTAAACTTTTGTACAATAAATATAAATACAGAAATAATCCAAAGAGCCTCGAGGATGAGCCATGGATCATGTTTTTACCAACACATTAGATTCTTACAGCGTAGTTTGGAAAAATGCTTTATCTGATCACAATACTGTTTTTGTAAAGTCTGGCGTATCTTGTGTAAAAACCAAAGAATATTTACATGAACAAAAACGTATCTTTAGTGAAGTAAATATTGTAAATTTTATGAAAGATCTCTCTCAGGAGAACTGGAGTAACGTTTACAAAGAGCAAGATTTCGATGAGTCTTTTAAATGTTTCTTAAATGTTTTTTGTATTATTTTAGTCTTAATTTTCCTTTAAAGAGTGTTGTTTGTAGACTTAATAAGAAAAGTTGGGTTTCTCAGGAGGTAAGAACATCTAGTCAAAATCTTAGGGACCTATTTCAAATGAAAAAAGTATAATTGTCTGGAGCCTGTTTATAAAGAGGCAAAGAGACGTCACGCGCTTTTGGTGAGTGAAACTAAGAGGCATTTTTATCAGAATCAAATTGTAAATTCTGAAAATCCCACAAGGTCTGCTTGGCAAGTTGTAAAATCGCTGACACAACAAAATCAGCAACAGTCAATAACGACTATAAAAAATGGGGACAGAGTTGTTACTGGTCCAAAAGATATAGCGGTAATCAAGTTTTAAAACAAATAAAAAGTAACAAAAAAATTTTAAAAAAATTATTTAGGAAAAACTCTGGTAACAGCATTTATTTGTTTGCATATGAGAAGCGTGAATTCTTAAATATGTTAAAGTCTAAAATTAAAAACAAAAGATCATTTGGGCATGACGGTGTACCAAGCTTTCTTTTAAAGAGGATAATTGATATTATCGTTGATCCTATGCTATTTTTGGTGAATAAATCTTTTGAAACAGGCACTTTTCCGGAAGTGCTTAAAATTAATAAGGTAGTCCCAGTCTATAAGAAGGGAGACGCACAGTTGTTAGAGAATTATCGCCCGGTGGCAATTTCGTCTAGTTTCTCAAAAATTTTTGAATATTGTTTTGTGGAACGATTAAATGCATTTTTAATTCGTGAGAATGTTTTAATTTCTAATCAGTTTGGTTTTCGGGAAAAGAAGTGTACGGCAGATGCAATTAATCACTTTTATATGGAGATTATACGTCTAATGGAGGCAGGTGAATGTCCTGTTGGGGTCTTTTGTGATCTTAGCAGGGCATTCGATTGTGTAAATCACAATATTCTGCTTGGAAAGCTTGAAGACTATGGCATAAGAGGCCTCGCGTTAAACTGGATATCAACTTTTTTAAAAAATAGACAACAGTTTGTGTCCATTAACCAAGTAATAGATTCTAATAGGATGGTCTCAAATTCAGGCACAATAAATATTAATATAGGAGTGCCTCAAGGGTCCATATTGGGCCCAATCCTTTACATTTTATATACGAACGACATAACTTCGGTCTTGGATAAGGAATGCGTCTCAGCACTTTATGCCGATGATGCGTCCATTGTTTTAAACGGAAAGACTGATGAGATATTGCAGTCTAACTGCAGGAGGAATTTGAATGGCCTTCTTTCATGGTTTAGTGATAATTCTCTGTTTCTGAATATTTCAAAAACGAACTATATGCGCTTTCATACAAGACAGAATATGAATGACTTAAAAATAAATGTTCAGATTGATAATCAGGATATAAATAGAGTACACAATATTAAATTTTTAGGGGTTATAATTGAAGATACTTTGAATTGGAGGCAACACTGTGAAGCTCTTTGTTCTAAATTGAACACGCAATGTTTCCTTATTCGTAATTTAAAAGGAGTTCTAACGAAAAATCAACTTTTATCGGTGTATTATGCACAAATGGCCTCTCGCTTGAACTATGGTATTTGTTTTTGGGGAGCATGTCCGGCTGCCTCTCAAGTGTTCACTCAGCAGAAGAGAATCGTGCGTTGTCTTGCCGGAGTAAATCGCTTTCATTCATGTAGAAGGCTATTTGTAGATCTCAACATTCTTACTTTGGCTTCTATTCTTATATACGAACTTTGCTTGAATGTTTTTAAAAATGAATCTTCTTTTATTGTAAATGGTGACATACATACATTTAATACTAGAAATAAAAATAATTTTAGAGTGCCATTTAATCGACTGGATTGTGGCAAAAACTCTCCATATACCTTAGGTTTAAAGATTTTTAATAAACTTCCAAATTTGTTAAAACAAGATAAAAATCTTAAAAGCTTTAAAAAGTCACTACGTCTATATTTATTAAATAAGTGTTTTTATACTTTAGAAGAGTTTTTTAATGAAGGTCATTAATATGACTGAATAATATTTTGTGTAATTACTTGTTGAAGCATTTTTTACCATACATGTAAGTACTACAATGTAATACCATGACGTTTTCCATACATTTTTGTAAATGTTTTAGGGAAATAAAAGTATTTTATTTTATTTATTTATTATTTATGAACAGAGTGACGACTCACCATGGTTTGAGCTGCGATATGGTCGTATAACTGCCTCAAAACTGTATGAAATGGCAGTGTGCAAAACATCAAGTGGATCGTTAGTGAACCAAATCATAGGAGTAGCAAAAAAATGTAACACCCTAGCTACAGATAGGGGTAAGAAATTGGAAAAGGCAGTGATTTTGGAAGCCAAGAAGAAATTAAAAGTGAACATAAAAACTTGTGGTTTTACAATACTTCAAACATGTGGTGTTATTGGTGCATCACCAGATGGGATGACAGAACATGCTGTGATTGAAGTGAAATGCCCTATCTCTGAGAAGACTTTTGAGAGGTACATTAATAAAAATCCAAAAATAAATAAAAAATATTTGGCGCAAATTAATTTACAAATGTTAGCTACTAATGTGTTGAAAGGTTATTTTTGTGTTGCACACCCAAATTTTGAAAGTACAAGTGAATGTACTATACAAGAAGTCTATTATGATGCTGAATTTACAGAAAATATCATTAAAAATGCACTTTATTTTTGGAAAACCAATGTATTTCCTATTTTATATAATAACTGTAAATAATAAAATTTTAGTATAATACATAACAAGTGTTGAAAGTGGATTTGGATAGTCTACACTATTTCTCCTACACAAAGAAGTATAATTAGAAAACTTTCATCCAAATTTCTTATTATGTGGCTGAGGTCTTTTCAGCACTAGTGTTGAAAAACATTTTTCAACACTAGTGCTGAAAAAAATCAGTAACATTTGAATGCTTAGAACCTAAAAATTTAGATAGGTGGCCAATGTGGCCATGTATATTGTAAAGCTGTCACTGTCAAAGAGACAAATTGTTCAATTTTTTTTTTCAAAACTCTGTACATATTTGCAAATGAATAAAGTATTAAAATTAACTGTGTAGATTATTGTCTTATTATGGGTTGCTGTAAGTTAATTATTGCACAAGCTATAACTATAATATTGTCAAGTTTCTGAACTAAATCTAAATTTACAGTTGCATGTGGACCAAGCATTTTAAAATCCCTAACACGTTTTATAACATGTTCAATGTGAATCCGAACACTTGCTATTCGCCTTGTAAGTAGTACATCATCTTTTGTCATTTGTTCTTTATTAATAACACTTGGAGGCCTCACTAAACTACAGTTTTTCTTATTTAAAAATGTTTCGATTTTTTTAAATCCCCTGTCTGCCATTACTACACAGTTTTGAGGAAGTACTTCTAAAAATCCACAGTTTTCAAGTATAACAGCATCGCTAGTACGACCACCATATCCTTTATAAATAAAATTGATAAAACCATCTGGCGTTGTTGATATTAGATATTTCACAGTATTACATTTTTTATATTCTGACCAAGTTAAAGCTTGATGTTTCACTGCACTTGGTTTCTGAATTTCAATTTCTAAGCAATCTATAATAGACTGTACTTTTGAAAATGTAATTCTGAACTGCATTGGTAGATTTTTTTTTATAGATAGGGCAGAAGGCCAAAAAATAAGTTTTTTCATTAAATGAGCCATAACAACTAATGACTTGTGAAATATATTATTTGCATATGTTTTTGATAGACCAAATAATTCACCAATGTTTTCAAATGAATCATTAGTCTTGATTTTATATAATGTTAAATATATGAAATGTTTCTTTAAATTAGATTTATTTTGTAAAATGTTTAGAAATCCCATATTTTCTTTTGGTACACCAGTATACATATGTAGTTTTTCTTCGATGATATCAACAAACATTGTTCGAAATTGGGACTGCTTTTTCTGTTTATCCTCTACAAGTTCACTACTATCACTACTTTCCTGAGAAGGTTGCCAAATGTCTAAACTAGGAGAAATTTCCACTGTTTCTACACTACGTACACTACTACTTATAGGTCCATGTGTTCCTATCCAACGGTTTCTAAAGTGAGTATTTAAATATATCTTATTCGAAGAGCGTTATGGGTAGGGTCGCCATCTTGTAGAAAATAAATCTCTACTACTTCATTTAAATGAACATCATCAAAGATATCGAAAAGGCTGATTGGAGAATTTCCAGATATCTATCTGCATTTATATTTTTTTTACAGCGGTACACCAGTTTATTTTAAAATAAAACTTACATTTACCCCAAATCGACCTTATCGAACAGACCGTACCATGTGGGGATTTGTGGAGTTGCAATGTTTTATTATGTGGGTTAAGAATACCGATTCGACATTCATCTGACCAAATTTTTTTTGTAAAAAGTACGATCTACATTAGATATATTTAAAAAACAGTGCCAAAATCCAATCTTCTCACATCATCACCAAGGTGCAAATATTTGATAATATTTACAACATAGGAAAAATATTTACTGAACGTCAAAATTCTTTGCGCCTTAGATTTTGAAATTCGAGTTTCAGTTTCTATTTTTCGGAAGAAGGTAGATTTTTGTTTCCAAAATTTTAAAGTGATTTTAGTAAATAAAATTAGAGTGTGACCTTATGACGACAAGACAGAAGTGAAAATTTCACTTCTGTCTCCCTATTAACCTTTCACATCCGCAAATCTCAAACTCCAGACGATCGAATCGATCTAAAAAAGCAAATACACTATGCAGTTAGTAAACTTTTAGTATCTGTTTTCCCCGACTGCACCATGAGCGTTGCATAGCCGAATATGACGGTTCAGTCTCATTCAATACCCACGCGTTAAAAGAGTTTTTACTTGAATAAAAGTTGAGCTACTACTATTCAAAGCTATCACAAGATATACCATTCTAACCCGGTTATGGGCCTCAACTAATCTTAATATGCTATTTCTTCATTCTCCTTGTTTTATTTTAGGGTTTTAATCAGCTTCGGAAAAGAGCCGTATGTTTTTAAATTAAATGTTATTATTACTTTCAAAAGTACAGCATTTCTTTAAAGCATTCTTTAAAACCGCAAGATTTATATTTGCTTTATTATTTTCGTTCCAAATATTAATCTTTTTCATTAAATCACAAGATGTTATTTTCATTATACTTTAAAAATGTCATTCACTTTAAATCCAGGTTTCTTTTTATTATTTGAAGAGCCCTGCATTTTTCATTTTTTCAGAAAGATCATTTATTCATTCTCTTATATTAAAGATATTTACAATATTCATTGATTATTGATAAACAATACGTACTAAAATGTTTCAATATTGATAAACTTTAAGTTTAGTCGTTAAATAAAACTACTTAGTTAGTGATAAATAAAGTTAGTATAAAATATAAAGTGTTAAGTAATAAATAAAGTATACTTATTATAAATACCTATAGAGGTTCTCGATTAAAAATAAATATATTCCCTATTTATGGAAATGAATATTTGGCCAATTGCTTCACTGCAATCAGAATTTTTGTATAAAGCGTTTTAGTTTCTTATAACAAATATTTTATTTTCTTCTTATAAACTAGTCTGATAATACCATAAATAAGTATTGCAGAAAGTACAAAAAAATAGTTATACTTACTTTTAAGTTATTAAATGATGGAACTCTTTGGGCCAAAATAGGCCATAAATTTTTATTAAAAAAATCATAACATACATCCAAGTTAGATGTCTCAGGCTCGTCCTCTAACTCGGGAGATATTCCTCCTATAAAATCACCTCCTAGACCATCTCTCCTAAAATAGGCTCCCGAATAATCGATAGTCATAGGTGTGTTTAGTCCTGGGGGGTCGTCTTGACAACGAAAGGAATAAACATATCTTTTTCTAAAATCGAATGCATAATTAAACTAAATAAAAAAACTTTAAATAGAAGAATATTTAACATGGGCACTGTGCTTTTTTAAGCAAGATCGTTTTACTCTCAAGCAGCCAAACAGCATGTCTCAAATGCGCATGAGCATGCTAAAGCGTATTACAACATATAAAAAAATCACTACAGGTAGAAGAAAGCATCAAAATAAACAAGATTGTTTTTATCTCTATGACCGCCAACGAAGGCTTGTATGGAAGATTTATTCTTGTTTCGTACACCAAATTAATTATTCAGTTTTCGACATCTCGTTTCGTACACCAAAAACTGAGGTAGGTTTTTATCTTTAATGGTTCATAAAATATAAAAAATGAATTAAAACAAATTTTATAAATAAATATCAAAATATTTATTGCACACATCTAAGAGCAGAGATATATACATATATATATTTTTTTTTGGATAATAGTGATATAAAAATAATCTAATAATAATATATGTTTTAACTATCTACCTAAACAGAAAAGTTTACTATTCCTCCTTTTGTTGATTTATCACGTCTGAAATATAATTGGAGAAAATAAAAAGCCGCTTTAACTAACCAGAATTAACCATGACTGACCAGAACTAAGGGCTTTTGAATTTATCTAAATTATCCCTATGTAAAAGTTATTAACACAATTTAAATAATTTTCAATATGGTATTTATTTGATTAGTTATTTGGGTCGTCACAATGGTCGGTGTACAAAACGAAAAGCATAAAATTTATTAAATAATTCAGTGTATGAAACGGTAAATTTCTGAAGTGTATGATACGCGATTGTACGAAACAAAAAAGACCATATGGAACCTAAGTACTGGATACCATGGGTGCCTGGATTTTCGATGTTTAATTCATGGCCAATCTCACCAGATCAGTTCTCCACGGATTTAATGTTTAAGAAACCTAAGACGATCCATGGTCAAATTTGGATGAACATTCCAGACTGCTTCCTTAAAATATGCTTTATTTGCCCGTTATTAGTAACTCTAACGAGGGTGCAACAAGTTATGGGCTCCCACTTCGCGTGCTTATAGTGTGGGTAGGTTCCAACTAAACCCCAAAATTGTAGATGCCAACTCGGCTTCGTTTTTGAGAAATCGCCAGTCAAAGATGGGAGAGCGATTATGTATCGAATAGTTTGTGCATCAACATGTTAAGACTAGTAGCCTAAGGGTATGAATATCTGACTTACGTCCATCAAACTGGTTTTTTTGTTACTTTTTCCAGTAAAACATTTAAACCACAATATGGAAAATAGCAGCTCAAAACAAAAATAATTCTTTTTGCTAAACTTTTAGTAGAACAAGTGTATAGCAGTGTTTAAAAGATCACTGATCGGAAAACGCTATTCCAATAGTAACCAATACTTTACACCTACCCCGGGCCACCACCCCCAACCCCCCCGGTTGCTTTTCATTCGCAAAGTCTAAAAAGGCAATCACGAATGTACATATGTAATTAATCGCTTGTACATATTTATATTGTAAATATAGTATATAGTAGATTGTAAAGTAGACTAAGAAGTATTGTGTTTATATGTACGAACAAATAAAGCTCTTTGAAAGTAAAGTATCTGACTTACGTCCCGACGGTCCGTGGTTCCATCGAAGTGTGCTTTTTTTGTTTTATTTTTTTTTAATTTATAACTTATCAACAAAAAAATACAACAAATTAAAAAAAAAATTACGCGCCTTTATTAATTAAAACTTACAAATTCAATGTCAATTTCTTAAAATCTCTTGAAATTTTTACAAGTAGTTTGAATACATTAACCGTGATTTATTTTTTTTATCTAGGATTTAAAAATATGTTTTATTAATAAAATACTTCTTTAAGCAACGTTTTTATTTTTAGGAGTACACTCTGATGGGTGATAATCATTATAAAAACTTATGTACAAACTAGGGTCACTTTAGTCGTTAAGCGGTAAAAGCGGTCGAAAAATTTCGATAAAGTGGCGTTTCTAACTATTTTATTTAATATAATTAAAAAAATTAAAAGATATTTCGAAAAAATACAAAAAATGACATTGAATTCCTAAGTTTTAATCAATAAAGGCGCGTAAATGTTGTTGTTAATGATAAGTTATAAATTTAAACAAAATTTAAAAGAAAAAAAGCGCATCTTCGACGGGACTCGAACCACGGACCGTCGACACGAAAGACAGACAATCATACCGTTAGGCTAATAGTCTTATCGTGTTGATGCACAAACTATTCGGTACATAAGCGTCTTTCCATCTTTGACCGGCGATTTTTTGGAAACAAAGCCGAGTTGGCACCTACAATTTTGGGGTTTGGTTGGTACCTACCCACACTATATAATAAGCACGCGAAGTAGGAACCCATAAGTCGATGCACCTCTCGGACCGTCCCCTCGTTAAACTTATAAGCGTAAATTAATACAGGTTAGTTCTGCTCAATATTAATTTACCTTCGTTCTACTGGTAGGGGTACAGACAAAATGCCATCTCCAGTTCCAATTTTAAGGAGCTCCGCAACTTGACCAGACTCAGGACCAGCTGCGATTATACAAATTGCAAAAGCTATGGATCTTGTTTCGCCGTCTGGAGTTTCTATCTAAAACAAGTTAATTTCCACATTATCAGAAGTTTTTCCAAATCATCAGAGGTCGAATAGATCTATTTGCTTTCAGCAGGACGGTGCTCCGCCTTAATTTGCTGGACAAATACGGGATTATTTAAATACAGTGTTTTTGGGACAGTAGACTAGTAGGGGGAGGGACCCATAGAATGGCCTGCAAATCTCCGGATCTTACACCACTGGATTTTTTCTCTGGGGGCATTTAAAATGAGAACACAAAAATTTGGAAGATTTAAAATGTATAATAAGATACGAACTAACGCAAATTATTGAAAATACTACTAGTAATATTTTGGAAGGTTTTTTAAATAGATTAGCATATTGTTAAGAATCTAACCGTTGTAATTTTTAACATTTAATAAAACAATAACATAATTTTCTTCTTAAATAGAATTAATTTTTGAAATAAATGATGTATTTTTCCTCCAAAACAGACATAGTGTATATATTTTTAAAGGAGTTTGTTTCAAATTTTAGCAGCTCACTGTATTTTTATTAAAAGTTAAAGGCAATAAATACAAAATACACATTTTTAACTAAAAAAGTAATATTTAATATTAAAAAATAAATTTAACACATTGCGTTAGCACAGTTCTCACATATTTAATATTTTTCAAATCAGTTAGGCCTCAATTTTTGTGAAATATTTTATGATTAAATGACGATCATTGAAAAAAATAAAATTTGAATAATGTATAACAAGATCCCAACTGTGTGTATAATTTAACTTAATTAAGAAATTCAGGATTTAAAGTTGACAAAAAAAAACACGCTATAAAATCACAAACACTATATAACTTAAGTCTGGAATAACAATTGGTTAGCAGCTGTGTCGATTTTAATAACTTGTTCAAATAATGGTCGTATATTAACTAATATCTATGGAATCCCAGCTATATAATATAGTGATTATGTAGGTAGAAATACCTATATAATAGGTTCTTCAATAAGTTGTGTCGTTTGATAAGAAATTAGGTTCGTCGTTTTGTTTTTTCTAAATTGGTAGTACTTTTTTATAAACACGTGTGAAGTTTCTTGCAGATTAGTCACCTTATTTATATTTAAAGTTGTTTAAACTTAATGTGTAACAATATTTTTGTACAAGTTTTTTGTATATTGGGGCAGTCCACAAAGGCTGACGGCCTAAAGTACTAACGTACCGTAAGTGTCTTAAGTAGGGTAAGAGTAGGATATTAACACGGGACTTAAATACTTGGAGATTTGGAGGGCAGTAGATTTCTCATTCTGGACGATCTAGTAATTAAGTAAAGATCAAACTGGAAACCTTTTTAGTAGAACTGTAAAAGAATGCATAAGAGTTGCTCTGTTGGGAGCTTCCAGGGGAGGAAGTATACTAGCCAACTTCTCGAAGCAGAAGCCGTGAAAATACTTATAAAAGATCGACAGAATTCCTACAGCCGGTTGGTGGGCAAGAGAAGGAAGCTTCCCTGTAAGCATGGGATCATTAATAAGATCAATCGCTCTTCTTTGAATAAAATTAAGAATGATAAAATTTGTAGTTGACGCCATTGCCCAGACATGAGAACAATATTCTAAAGAGAATCTGATTTGGAAAACATTCAGAGTATATAGATTAAAAGCGAAGAAATACTTTTTGGCTCCAAACAGAAATCCAAGCATTTTTGCAGCTGCTGAAGCTATGCATGTAATGTGTTTATGCCAGTTAATGTTATTCTCAAAGAAACACCAACTAGGTTAAATGACTCTTTCTGTAAAACATGGCCGCTCATAAGTAAATGATAAGCATTGTCAGACTTTTGCGCGACAGCTAACATGATTGTGTCTTGGGGGCAATAAACTGGACAATATTTGTGGCCCCCAATCCAATATCAGTTTAAGGTCCTGTAAAAGAGATATCTGCATTACCATGCGCTTGTTTTTCTAATCAGGCTTAGAAATTGAATATTAGAGGTACTATCGTCAGCAAAACTATAATTAAGATTAATTGGTGAAAAGATCGTTGATGTGAAGAAAAAACACAGTTGCTGCCAGTACTGAGCCCTGCGGCACCCCAGCATTAATTTGGTGGAAGCTGAAAGCGTAACCATCTACAACAGGGGTCTCCAAACTTTCCAGCCTTAGGGCCATACTGATTACTCCAGTAAGTTCCGAGGGCCAAAACCATATTATCATTGTTGCCGGTGGTAAGAAGTGAAATAGTCCACTGATGAAAAAAAAAAGTCCGAAAAAGTACACAACGTTTAAAAAAGGCTGCAAATCGGACTAAAGTCCGCAAAACGGCAACACTGCATATTATTAATTTTCCTGTCATTACCTGTAATTTCTAGATTGCACGTCGTAGAGTACGAGCCATGAGGAGTAACGTGACACGACATCTGGTGGACACAAGCGGAAATAGGTAGTACCTTCTATCGCTAACAGATGGCGCTAATAGCCCGTACAGAATAATCTCGTTGGTTCGAGAAAGTTCTGGTGTCTTCCACTCACTTCTAGATGGCAGTAATTGGAATATATAAGAAGGCTAGTGGCGCAACCACAAGTCAGTTCCTATGACACTGTTGTTAAATAAAATATTGCATACCTCCTTAAAACTAGTGATGGGCATAATCGGATTATTTTAAGAATCGAATTATTGAATTATGAATGATTTCAATAATCGGATTAATTGATACTTCGAATTATATAATTATTTTCTTTTTGTAATCGTTTCAATTTTAAATTCTTGATTTCTGAATGAATATGTAACTCGATTCCGATGTAACTAAACACAAACACTAAATATTATATACAGTTTGTCAAAACAGTCCGGGATCCTTAATAATTCGTCAACGGGGATTCTAGACTTTTTTGTCGCTGTATAATATACATATATATATATATATATATATATATATATATATATATATATATATATATATATATATATATATATATATATATATATATATATATATATTATTATTATTATTTTAGTAAGTAAATTTTCATTTGATATAATTTTTATGTTAATTTTTTTCTAATATTCACGGCATTTTATTGAAATTTTCATGCCGGGGATTTTTGGCTGATACGAATCTTGAGTCAATTTTTTTCTTACTTTGCTGGTTTTTAAGTTATAACGCCGTACTCGAACCCAACCAACAAAACTTTCCTAAAATTCCTCCTTCTTAAACTGTTTACACCCAAAATGGAAGATTTGATCGAAATACACTTATTATTTTATAAGATAAATTTAATTTCACCTTCATTTAACAAATATTTTTAATAAAAAAAGCACAACAAGCACTTCCCAAAAATATTATTTTTACTTTTAAAAATGTCAACAAAATTGTCTAGAGATTTTAGACTGTTTTATGTTGGTACGCCAGGGAGCCGCGCAACAATTGAATTGTCTCCTTTATAAATTTGAATTATTTTTATTTTTCGCGATTTAAATTTAAAAATTAAGCGCATTCAATTGTTTCGCGGATCCCTGGTGTACCAACATAAAATTGTCTAAAATACCTAGACAATTTTGTTGACATTTATAAAGGTAAAAATATTACTTTTTGGGAAGCGCTTGTTGTGCTTTTTTTTATTAAAAATAATTGTTAAATTAAGGTAAAATTAAATTTGTCGGATAAAATAATAAGTATATTACCATAAAATCTTCCATTTTGGGTGTAATCAGTTTTAAGAAGGAGGAATTTTAAGAGTTTGTGCAGATGTGAGGTTAGGTTCGAGTGGGGCGTTATTACTCAAAACCTAGCAGAGTCCGACAAAATATGACTTCAGATTCGTGATAAGTGTCCCAAAAACCCCTGTATACAAAATTTTAATAAAATCGGCCGTGGGCCCGGTAAGTAAAAAAATACCTATTTTATAATTAAGTTGTCCTCTCATTTTACATAAATATATACTTTACTATAAAAATATTAAATCTTATTCGTTATTACATATTATTATTATTTTTTCGCGACGCGTAATCAATTCTGTGGAATTAGGTTATTTTTCGTAATTCAAATTAAATTTGAAGAATCGCATGATAGCGATTATTTCAATAATCGGATTATCGATTATTTTTAATTCGAATTATCCCATCACTACTTAAAACGTGTTTGTGCGTGTTTAAGTTTAAGACATCTTTATAACAGTATTTTGATGTGAATTGTTGCTTTTGTGTGTAAATTAGTAGTATGGAAAAGAAGAGAAAAATTGATAGTGAATGCAGAAAATTCAAAGATCAGTGGAACATTCAGTATTTCGTAATTGAGTCCAGTAACAAGGCGCTATGTTTGATTTGCAATGAAAGCATAGCCGTTCTCAAAGAATATAACATTAAACGTCATTATGAAACAAAACATTTTCAAAATTACTCAAAATATACAGGAAGTTTGCGGACAGAAAAATTCGAAGCTATGCAGCGCGGATTGAAATCGCAGCAATCTTCATTTACAAAACTCAAAACTGAACAAGAGGCTGCAACTCGTGCCAGCTTTCGTGTGGCTCTTGAAATTGCAAAACGTGGAAAACCATTCACCGATGGAGAAATGATCAAAGAATGCATAATTGCAGTAGCCGAAGAAATGTGCCCTGAAAAGGTAAATTTATTAAAAACTGTCAGTATGTCAGCAAACACTGTGGCTCGAAGGGTAGAAAACATCGCTGAAAATATATCCTCTCAACTGTTCGACAAAAATGGACATTTTGAGTGGTTTTCTTTGGCCTTGGATGAGTCAGCGGATGTGTCAGATACTGCTCAGGTGTTGATTTATATTCGAGGAGTAGATAAAAGCTATGAAGTGCACGAAGAACTTCTTGATATGTATAGTATTCATGGCACAACTACTGGTACAGATATTTTTAAAGGAGTTGAAATGGCCATTAATCAAAAGAACCTTCGATGGAAAAACTTGAAATGTATTACAACTGATGGAGGCAAAACATGAGTGGGAAAGATAAAGGAGTGGTCGCTCTTGTGGCAAAGGCTGTAGAAAATGACGGTGGTTCAAAACCATTAGTCTTACATTGCATCATTCATCAACAGTCTTTGTGCGGAAAATGTTTGGATATGTCTGACGTTCTGAAACCAGTAATATCAACTGTTAATTTTATCAGATCTTTTGGGCTGAATCATCGACAATTCCGACAATTTATTGAAGAGATTGGAGAAACTGACTTACCTTATCATACTGCCGTACGCTGGCTTAGTTGTGGGAAAGTCCTTGAGCGCTTTTTTGAACTTCGAGCAGTGATCGAAATTTTTTTGAATGAAAAGCATGGCTGTGGAAGTTAGCATTCTATGTTGATTTGACAAAACATGTGAACGAACTGAATTTGGGATTGCAAGGAGAAAACCAGCATCTTCCTGATTTATACACTAATATCAAATCATTCCGGAAGAAATTGAGACTGTTTCAATCACAACTACGAAGTAAATGTTTTTCACATTTTAAAACATGTGAAATATTCAGCCACACTACTGAGACTGAGTTTCCTATCGATTTTGCAATCGAAACTTTGAGTGCTTTGAAGATAAATTTTGATACTCGTTTCTCGGACTTTGATGCCATTGCGAATCAAATTAAGATTTTTCAGAATCCTTTTGATACTGACATTGAAACCATAGCCCCGGAACTTCAAATGGAAATGATTGATCTACAATGCAGTGATATAATTAAGAACAAATATCAAAACTCATCTTTGTTGGAATTTTATAAGGGCTTCCACTGACACAATTTGATAATTTGCATAAATTTGCTCGTGGTCTGTTTTCTGTTTTTGGTACTACTTATTTGTGTGAGAAAACCTTCTCCAAAATGAAGTACACAAAAAATGTTTACATCGAAATTAACTGATGAAGCATCTTAAATCTCTTTTAATAATTGGTACAAGTAAAATTAGTCCACAACTACAAACTATTGTCAGTGGAAAATCTCAATTACATAAATCTCATTAGTATTTCTGTTAGTTTGATTTTAATTAAATGGGAATTATGAAAATTGTCTACAATGTTAGTTGAATTCAAAAATTCAATATCTTTGTTGGAATTTTATAAATTTACTGAAAAATTTAAATTTTTTCATATTTTCATGTCTTTTTTTACAATTATGTGTTTCTTGAATCCAAAAAATTTTTCACGAAACTAACAATAAGCCTACAAGAAAAAAGTTATAGAGTTGCGTGGAAATTGCACATTACATAAAACATTAGATTTCATATTAATAATTATTCAAATAATTGAATTTCTTTTAAAGTAAACTAAATTTAATTTGCTATACAAATTATTTGTTCTCTAAAAGGAGTTTTCAAGTATGCTAGCTCTCCGCGGGCCGGACAAAATCTGTCCGCGGGCCGGATGTGGCCCTCGGGCCGTAGTTTGGAGACCCCTGATCTACAATAACTGATATAGACCGTAGGCGGGAAGTTTGTTAAGGAACGCATCATGCCAGAGCTGGTCAAAAGTTTTGAATATGTCAAAAGTAACGATCTGGGATTCACCAAGTGAGACAAAGGAAAGAAGACCCGCGGTGGATTGTTTGTGACGAAATCCGTATTGCGTATTATGTAAAATTTTGTGTTTTTCTAAATACTTTAAGATTTGAGAATTTATAATTTTTTCCATTTCCTTTCACACAACCGAGAGAAGAAATATAGGTCTATAGGTAAAACGGAGAGTTGTGGTTTCATTTAGGGGATAGTTTGCACACGTGCAGCTTTCCAGTTCTTTGGAATAATGACGGTTTTATATGAGATTTGTACGAGGCGAGTTTAAGATGGGCGCAAGCTCGGGGGCACATTTTTTAAAGACGATTGATAGAATGCCATTCAGCATAGAAGATTTTTTTGTACTAGGTGTAGGAAGGATACCTTTGAACTTAAAAATAATAGCGAACATTTTATAAGTAACGAGGGAAACTGTTGGAAGAGGAAGATTAACGAGAGGATCAAGGATATAATATTACATAGACTCAGGAGAGAACATTTTAGTATGGCCTTGTTCTGTGTTCCCGGACCGTTTTGACTATCCCAATCCGCCTGCGGGAATGAAAATAATTTGTACAAAGGTTTTGACTAATTTTTTTGACAAGAACCAGAAGGATTTCTGCCATTCGAGCAAGAGAGAACTTTATCCTCTATCTGATTGGTAAAACAGTCTTTGCATTATGATATAGTTTGATTATACCGATTTCTTGCTTCGATGCTAGCCTGTCGATTTTCAGGACTAGGGTTTTGAAGAAACTTTTTGTAAGTATGGATTTTTAAAAGTCTGGCTTTGTCACAGAATTTAGAAAACAAAGGTTTGAGAATTGAAGGTTTGGCGTTCTTTTTGGTAAGTTGTTTAATTTTGGAATGATCGTGAGTGGAAAAGCAGGAATAATCCCAAAGGTAGGTGGCAAAGAAATCCCTCAAAGTGACATTCGTTTAGTTACCTCAGAATGTGCAGAGTATGATACAGTGACCAGGCCATGATATGATCGACCAAGGGTAGCAGTTATTGATTGCTGAATTCAGAGTTGAAAGTAAAAAAAAGATCTAGGAGGTTTGAATTATGAGTGGGAACCCTAAGGAAGTAGGTGGGCTCCATAATAAGATAGGGGGGGAAGGTTTCGGCTGCTCTGCCTTGAGGGTAAGTTTTTGTGTAACTTAGCCAGTCCTCATTGTGAACATTAAAATCACCAAGAACGATTACTTTAGCCAATGGAAACTGGGAAATGATATGTCAATTTTGATTAAAAGAAAGTAAAAACTCGTTGTGGGAATTGACTGATGAGGACAGGGTATATACAGCAGATCAATTTGGTAGAAGACCTAAAGGTAAGTTTAAGCCAAAGAATATTGAGCCTACCTGATTCGAGGTTAGAAACTTAAACACAAGCCAGATCGTTGCGAACGTAAGCACATACAAAGAAAAAGTTCATAACCTGGGAAAACAAGGTAATTAGTTATTTTGAAGCCTATTTTGGTTTCGGTTAAAAAAGCATGTGGTGTATGGAAGATTAAAGATAATGGTAAACAGAGGTTATGTGGGAGTTAAGCCCACATATATTTGTAAAAGAGATTAAACTTTTACATGGTGGTCGCCAAGGCAACAATGGAAAACTAAATATCTTACAGTGTTTAAATTCTTATATTTAGAATGTATAGCACCAAAACAATTGCAGTCACGATTGGTAAAAGTATTTCATACTGACTTACCACCTTTAATTAAAACAGTAGAAAGATAAATTTCTAAACCTAATGTGGTTCCTAAAGGTATTTAGTAAATAACGTCCAAAATGTGAATCAACACTAGAAATCGCCGCTAAAATCCAGAATATGATTTTGGAAGATCGTCGATTAACCGAGAGATTTAGTTAAAGCCCCAAGGAATTTATTATACTGTGTAAGCAATTTTGCCTGAAGTACTGGGTTTCAAAAAGCTGCGTGCATAATGCCGCATTCGCTAAGAGCGGAACAAATACACATTCAAATGTGACTTTCTTTGCAACATTTAAGCGCTTTAAAATAATTTAAAAAATATGTTTGTTTTATCACTATGAATAGGGTGCTGGATTTATTATCATGATTTTGAATCAAAACAAGAGGCTAAAGAGTGGCGTGTACAACACTATTCCGGATTCTTACTTCAGGGATGGAATCTATAAATTAGAAGATCAGTGGAACGAGTGTACTGAAGTTCAGGGAAATTATACTGTTATAAAGTACGCCATTTAAGGCTACTTGGAGTAAAGAAATGAAAAATATATTTTAAAAATAAAATAATTTTATTTTTGGTAGAGCTACAAAAAATACAACATGATTGGCTTTTTTCGAGAAATCATATAAACAAAGGCTCAGAATCGCTACTTGGCAGAACGAACTTAATTAGGATTAGTGTTGGAACATTTCCGGAACTATATATTTGGAAATATTTACGGAAAGATATCAGGAAACTTTGGAAATATAGAAATAAAAACTACACATTTAATGAAAGTTTATCATAGGTAATACTATAAATGGTCAGATTTGGCCGGATACTCAGAGGGTAGCTCGAGTGATTTTGAGAAACGAGTTAAATTGACGTAAATCTAAGTACGAATGGTATTTGGTAAGACAATTGCGCGAATGAAACAAAGGTAAAAGCAAAATAATTGTTAGGAACCACAAGTAAACCTTGGCATCACCTTTCCACCTTGGGTTATTGGAAAAGCGATCAATGTCATTCAGAAAGTTGTTATGTCATATAATTATCAAAGTTAATAAATGTATTTATGTTATTACTTTAACAATTTGTATAAGTAAGTCTAGATCATATCAGTTGGCGACGAGGATAAAGGCAAAATGAGTGGGGAAGAAGTTCAGCAAGCATTACTTAGCTTTATTAAAACCCAACAGGAACAGGTACAAAAACAACAAGAACTAATTTTAAAAAACCAGCAAGACTTTTTGGTTCACTTGGCAAATACGTTTGGCTCATCTAATCCCAGAGTCCCTGGTGATGTTAGTGATGAATTTCGAATGGAAACTTTAGGAAATAGCATTACTGAATTTCATTATGATCCAGAATCTGGCTTGACCTTTGATCTCTGGTACAAAAGGTTTGAAAGCCTGTTTGAAGAAGATGCAATGAAATTGCCCGACTCTGCAAAGGTTAGATTATTACTTAGAAAACTAGACGTTAAGTGCCATGAACAGTATGTAAATTTTATACTACCAAGTAAAATTAAAGATATTAATTTTAAAGAAACAGTGAAGAATCTTCATACCATGTTTGGACAAAAATTATCGCTCTTTCATTTGAGATATCAGTGCATGCAGCTGTCAAAAAGTGAGTCAGAAGATGTTGTCTCATTCCTTAGAGTCAATAAACAGTGTGAAGATTTTAAAATCAAAGAAATAACTTCAGATCAATTTAAATGTTTAATATTTATTTGTGGGCTACAATGCAGCAGTGATGGTGACATTCGTTCTAAACTATTATCCAAAATTGAGGACAAAAGTACACAGCTTACGCTTCAAGATTTAATAATAGAGTGTCAGAGTCTTAAAAATCTAAAAAAAGATACAGCTATGATTGAAAATGGTAGAATTGAGGTACATGATAATGTTAATTTGGTGTCAAAACAAAGACAGCAAATCATAGATGGACAGCAATCGCGGTTTTCTAAAAACAAATACAAAAACAATTCACAAAATGTACAGGCTACACAAGTTCCTAAAAATCCATGCTGGTATTGCGGTGAGTTGCATTATGCTAGATATTGTTCGTTTAGAAATTATAAATGTCAGCAGTGTAAAAGAACAGGTCACAAAGAAGGTTACTGCAATGCTGGTAAAACACGTTATTTAGTGAATTATAATCCAAACACAAATGCAATTTACAACATAAATAAAATTGGAACAGAATGTCAAAGAAAATTTATACAAGTATTAATTAATGATCACCCAGTAAAGTTACAGGTTGATACCGCTTCAGATATCACAATAATCTCAGAAGAGACATGGAATTCAATTGGAAAACCTTTTGCTTGCCCTACCAACCATATGGCTAGAAATGCTTCTGGTGATACCATAGCTTTAATTTCTGAGTTTCAATGCAACATAACTCTTATGGGGAAAATATATTCAGGAAAATGTTTTGTAACAAAAATTAAACATTTAAATTTGTTAGGGATAGACTGGATCACCAAGTTGGGTCTTTGGGATGTGCCAATAAATTCAGTTTGTAGCAACATTAAATCAAACGTATACCCATTTCCTTTAAACAAAAAATCACTAGAAATTGCTTTTCCAGAAGTATTTCAAGATTCCTTAGGACGCTGCACTAAAATGAAAGTAGATCTGCATGTTGAAGATGGTGTGATGCCAGTGTTTTGTCCCAAACGACCTGTAGCTTACGCAGTCAAAGATAAAGTTGAGGCAGAACTTCAAAGTTGTAACAAAAAAATCAAACGGAGATATCAGAATTTGTGGAGACTATTCAACAGGACTAAACAACGCGCTCAAGTCACATCACTATCCTTTACCCACAGTAGAAGATATATTAGCAAAGTTAAATGGATGCACAACTTTTAGCATATTAGATCTTTCTGATGCATTTTTACAAATTGAAATAAATGACAGTTCAAAGAAATTTTTAACTATCAATACACATCTTGGCTTATACCAATACAATAGGATGCCTTTTGGTATCAAAGTGGCCCCATCGATATTTCAACAGGTAGTAGATACAATGATATCCGGTTTGCCAGGTACAGCAGCATATATTGATGATATTCTAGTTTCGGGAAAAACAGCTCAAGAACATCAAGAAAATATTATTAAAGTTTTCAAACGCATAAAAGATTTTGGTTTTCATTTAAAGTTAGATAAATGTAAGTTTGGTGTTAAGGAAATAAAATATTTGGGATACATTATTAATGAAAACGGAATCCAACCTGACCCATCAAAGACAGACGCAATCAAGAACATGCCTCCACCTCATGATTTGGCTACTCTTAGATCATACCTTGGAGCAATTAATTATTATGGTAAATTTATAAGAAATATGCATATTTTGCGTCATCCTTTTGACGAATTACTTAAGAAAAATAGTAGGTTTGTCTGGAATAAGCAATGTCAAGCTTCTTTCGATAAATTTAAGGACATTCTTCAGTCTAAATTGCTGTTAACGCACTATGACCCGAAACAAGAAATAATTGTTGCTGGAGATGCCAGCAGTTTGGGCATAGGTGCTTGTATTTTACACAGATATCAAGATGGTACAATAAAAGCAGTTTATCACGCATCAAGAACATTAACAGAAGCAGAAAAAAAACAGTCGATTGAAAAAAAGGCATTATCACTGGTGTTTGCAGTAACAAAGTTTCATAAAATGATTTATGGAAGATTTTTCATTTTACAGACCGACCACAAACCTCTGTTAGCTGTTTTTGGGTTAAATAAAGGTATTCCTGTTTACAAGCAAACCGATTGCAGCGATGGGCGCTAATTTTAAGGGCATACCATTTTAAAATTGAATATACAAAAACCACTGAATTTGGACATGCAGATATACTATCTCGATTAATTAACACTAATAATGCAGATGACGAAGAATATGTAATAGCATCAGTTTCTGTTGAAACAGAAGTTTGTCAGGTTTTTAATGAAGTAATAGAATTTCTTCCAATTAATTTTAAAATGATATATGAGGAAACTCAAAAAGATCCAGTTCTCAAAAAAGTTATTAATTTTATTCAAAATGGTTGGCCACTAAACAAAAAAGATATTAACGAAGAAGTTTCAGAATATTATGCTCGAAAAAATTCACTGTATGTAGTCAAAGATTGTTTGATGTTTTCAAAAAGAGTAATTGTTCCCAAAAAGTTTCGTGAACAAATTCTAAAGCAATTACACCAGGGCCATCCAGGACAAGAAAGAATGAAATCATTGGCAAGAAGTTATGTGTTCTGGCCAAAAATTGATAGCAATATTACAGATTTTGTAAGAAAATGTACTAGCTGTGCAGAAGTTGCAAAATCTCCTTCAAAAGTTTTACCATCACCCTGGTCTAAACCAAATAACCCTTGGCAAAGAGTTCACTTAGATTTCGCTGGACCAGTTGATGGCAATTATTATTTGTTACTTGTGGATGCCTATTCAAAATGGCCAGAAGTGTTTCCTACAAAAACAATTACTTCGACATATACTATAAAGATGTTGGAAGAGGTTTTCGTACGATTTGGACCACCTGAAACCCTTGTAACTGATAATGGATCACAATTTACCAGTGAAGTTTTTAAGAAATTCTGTCTTCCAACGGAATACAACATATTCGTACTGCACCATTTACACCTCAATCAAATGGTCAAGTAGAACGTTTTTGATACATTTAAGAGGGCATTAGGAAAGTTTGATAAAACTGGAAGACCAGAAGGAAGCCAATTACAAGAGTTTTTAGCAACTTACAGATCAACACCTAATTACAATTCCCCCGAGGGAAAATCACCGGCCGAACATTTACTAGGAAGAAAAATGCGCACTATTTTTGACCTAATGTTACCATTTTCACATAGAGATATTTCAAATATATGTGACAAAACTCCCAAAATTCAAAGAACATTTGCTCCAGGTGACCTAATTTATGCCAAAATTTACAAAAAACAATAAATACAGTTGGAGACCAGGGTCCGTTATTGAAAAAATTGGAAATGTTATGTATAATGTTTTAATGGAGGGATACCGAAGACCTGTATTAAGAATGCATACAAATCAGCCTAAAGCGAAGATACACGACAGAGTTAACAAATTTAGAGTCAAATTCACACTGTTTTCAGGGAGAGTTGTCTAATATATCTGACCTGCAACTGTTAGAGAGGGAAGAAAATAAAAATATATCAAGTAGCCGGTTCAGGGGCAAACTCAAATTAGTTCACCAACCTCAGCTACAGTTCCCAAAAGAAACTCCATCAACACTTCCTGAAGTAACAACGCCCCATTGCTCTTCTAAAGATACAACGTGTGTTCAAGATCCTACTTATAATTTGGAACAACCCATAGAAAACGATAACTTAAATAACCCGACATCTGAAAATACAGAAGAACCTAACTTTACTACTTCTTACTCCAAACGTCAAAGAAAGAAACCTAGTTACTTGAAGGACTATATTTTGGATTAAAAAGGGGAAGAAATGTTAGGAACCACAAGTAAACCTTGGCATCACCTTTCCACCTTGGGTTATTGGAAAAGCGATCAATGTCATTCAGAAAGTTGTTATGTCATATAATTATCAAAGTTAATAAATGTATTTATGTTATTACTTTAACAATTTGTATAAGTAAGTCTAGATCATATCAATAATAATTAATCAACAATTTAAAATACAATCGTTACTGAGGTAACAATGCACGACACGATTGATAAAACTGTAAATTTACCGATTTTTTAGCCAATATTTTTTTTCCTTTTATTCAATAGCAAATTTCGATGTTTAACATTTCAAGGGTTATTTATACATAAGTGGAATTGTCATCCAAAAGTTAAAACGCAAAAATCAGTAATATAAATAAAAATTTAAGTATTAAAAATACAAAACAAAACAGTGAAATTTTTAAAAAAGTAATTACATACGACTACGAGACACAAGTTGTGCAACTTAATCAAGAGGCATATCTTCATCGATATCATCCTCACCTTGAGTATTGTATTTAGCATCAATGCCGTCTTCATGGGAGTGCAATTAAACTTCTTCTAAAGCAAGCAATAGCCAACAAGCAATAATCGGTGAATCCCCGAGATCGAGATTTTATTATTCGTAATCGTAATAATATACGAACTTTTCGGAAATTATTTTTCTAGTGTGAAATTTGTACTGCACAAAAGTATAAGAAATTTATAAAAATATTTGTTTTGATAGTTAAAACGCATTTTTTTTATATATTTCCAAAATTTCTAATATTTCCGAGACACGTTCGGAAATTTCCAATATTTCCATTTCCATGGAAATATTTCCATTTACAACACTAATTAGGATATAATATATTACGGTAAGAATTCATTTACACTGCAAGAACTGAATATTCCATTCGTTTTAGTACATTATGCATTTAATAATATAACAGGCTCTTCTATGTTTTGCAAATAACTAAATAGTTGCTCATTTAAAATAAAAAGTTAGGTTTATATTTAATAAATCAGTAATAAAATAAAATTTTTTGTTAGCTTATTAACACTGCTAAACACTAACTTTTAATTCATTCATTTAAAAAAGTACCTACCACGACTTTCCTAGGGTGTTCATAGCTAGCTTGAGTAATACCATCAATAACGACGTCCTGTCTGTCCTCAAACATAAAGTCAACCACATTTGCATTAACATATTGGGTCCCCTTTTCTTGGGCGCCATTTTTAAGCAACTGCAACATTGACCAAGGATCAAACCAGCCTTCCTTTTCTAAACCTAAACAACCTACAGCTACGTCGTCGACATTCATCCAAGGAAATCTTAAAAGAAACAGTCCTATTAAAAATAGAGTTTTAACTGTAGTATATATAGAATTTAATAGATAATATATGAACCTCAAATTTGTATTAAGGTTAAACAAGACTAGCAAGTACCTTAAAAAAATGTGGGCCAATCAAAGTAATACAGTATTCTTTTTTAGGATAATTAAATAACACGATTAACAATTTTGGAAATATAAAAACATATTATAAATAACTTGTCAGTGTGTTAAATTAGTTTTTAACTTTATTAAGACAATCTATATTGGGAAAAAATGTTTTAAAGAGAAATATATAAAATAGAATAATAAAAAATACACAGTTTGTCCCACTTTACCGTAATGAATATTCGTAGCAAACTTTACTATCAAGCTGAGTATCTTTAAACTTAATTAAAGTTTACCAAAGCACATATACTGGGTGTTTCAAAAACCATAAGACAACGCCTAATGATCATTTCTTATGCAAAAATGAGACCAAAATGTTATATAAGGTTTAAGATTAAGATTTTATGATTAATTAAAAGAAAAAAAAATCCCAATTGAAATTTTTCCTTTGTTTTCAAATCAGGTTTTCCAATTAAATTGAAACTTGGTACAATTAGAACACCTTCTGAGGATACTATTATAGATAGTGTTGTAGCTTCAAAAAAGGGTTTTTTATATTTTTTCCAATATTTGGTCATAACTTTTTTGTTAGTTCTATTATTAATAATTTGGTACATTGTATTTATGCACTGCTCAGATCTAAGCAAAAATGATACCAGTGACTTAACTCAAAAAACTTAACGGTTTTTGAGATGTTTGAATATTAAACTAGCTTGGTACAAAAAGATTGACATTTAAAATAAAAAACAAATGTATTATTTACGAAACATGTTCAAAGTATTTACCCTTTACTCGAATGCAGACGTTTAATTATTATTTGATTTTTGTACAGCAATAAATATGGTTACCTTATATCAAATCGCATTGAATGCTTCCGCTATTTGATATGGTAATGCTTCCCTTCTTGTACTACGTAAGTTTAAAATTAATGTACCTCGAACACCGTAATGTTTATCGAATTTGTGTAGAACTAAGCTAAACTAACCCGCTCGAAGGATCCTTACCTTGACGAAGGCAATAGCCGGGTGAGCGGGCTTGCGTGTTCCAATGACTTTTGGAGCCAGACCGATTGGGCCACCCATGCGGGAGGGTCCAAGAGGAGGAACCAGACTAAGAAGGATCCAAACCCCAATCCAGTGGCGTTATGCGACCCGTACCGAAGGATGGATGGCACCGGGGTCAAAAGGTGTCGTAAACGGAGCCTCTGGGATACAGGGCGACCTCCCAGAGTAAATAGCCTTACGCCTGTGCAGGGGCACCGCAGGCGCTGACCAGCTCTTCCCCATTACTCGTGGGATCCTTATGGACGACCAAGAAAATAAAATAAAAACTCAAGGAGGTAGCAGAGAATGGATTCAGGGTCCTTCTCCAGTAGAACTCCAACAAATACCTCTATCGTGGAGGTCGTGACGGACCACGATAGCAAAACACATCCCACTCCATAGGCCGTTACGATGCCAGGATGAAAAATCAGGGTGCTTCAAGCCAACCTGCAGCATAGCAAGGCAGCAACAGCAGTCCTTGCAAACGCTATGAGGAACTTTGACGTGGCCCTCATACAAGAACCCTGGGTCTACGGAGGAAAGGTAAGAGGTTTAGGGGACGTGGGTGGAGAACTAATATACAGTAGAACATCCGACGTACCCAGAACGTGCATAATAGTCAAAAAAGACATGAAGATACTACCACTAACTGATTTCTGTTTCAGAGACCTGGTAGCTTTTAAAATTAGGTCAGGGGATAGGGCCATGCCGAAGGAATTAATTTTCGGATCGTCATATCTACCCTATGATGACTCTGACCTACCACCAACCAAGGAGATGGAAGACCTGGTAAGAAGCTGTAGAGGAAATGGATCGCAGCTCATCCTAGGATGCGATGCAAATGCACACCATATCACCGGGGGAAGCACGGACACAGACCCACGAGGTGAATCTTTACTACAATTTATTATGGCAAACAATTTGGACATGTTAAATGTAGGCAATAAACCCACTTTTGTAAACAGTAGACGAAAAGAGGTACTAGATATAACACTAGCTACAACCTACGTTGGAAGCAATGTTATCAACTGGCATGTATCTGAGGAAATAAGTTGCTCAGATCATAGACACATAAACTTCACGATAGGGGGACATGAACCTACTGAAGAAACATATCGCAACCTTCGAAAAACGGACTGGGAAGCCTTTAAGGCAGACCTGGAATCTACCCTGAGAGGGACAAAGCGAAAAATAAACAACACACACGACCTAGAAATAACGGCGGATCAAATACAGGACGCCATTATTTCTGCGTAGAATGAAAAGTGCCCGCTGGTGATAAAAAAGTACTCGAGAAAAGTGCCCTGGTGGAACGAGGAACTCACCAAACTGAAAAAGAGGGCTAGGAGAGACTACAACAGGGCATCATCGGATAGGGAATCATACAAGAAGGTCCTTACCGAATACAACAGGGATTGAGGAAGCTAAAAGAGATTCATGGAGAAGGCACTGTGAGGAAATCGAAGGAACTCACGAGGCAGCCAGACTCCATAAGATTCTTTCGAAAGAACCTGAATCGCAAATATTTACTTTAAAAAAACCCACAGGGGATCACACAAGAACGACAAATAAGACCATGAGGGAACTACTCAGGGTACACTTCCGGGATGCAAAATAACCAACATGTCACTGGAAGACTGCAAAAGTTCAGACCTAGGAAACCCAGGACACTGCTCCAGGGAGGACTGGCAGGTAGCAAAATCAGTGATAAACGTAGCCAAAATTAAATGGGCGATAAACATATTCGAACCGTATAAATTGCCAGGAACGGATGGAATTTATCCAGTAATGCTCCAGAAATGACCAGAGCTTTTACTACATAGACTGTGTCTACTTTTAAGAGGCAGCTTGGGCTATATACCAACAACCTGGAGACTAATCAGAGTAGCATTCATCCCCAAACCTGGGAAAACCAGACAGGATGGGGCAAAAGCTTTAAGACCAAAAAGTCTAATGTCGTTTGTGCTTAAAGACCCTAGAGAAGTTGCTGGATAGGCACATCAGGAAGAATGCACTTACGAACAGACCTCTACACAAGGACATACATGCATACAAACAGGTAAGTCCACAGACAGCATTACATGAGCTTGTAGAAAAAGCCGAATATGCTCTCAAATACAAGGAGGTACTAATGTGTACCTTCCTGGATATAGAAGGAGCGTTTGACAACACGTCCCTAACATCTATCTCAAACGCGTCGAGGCGCAGAGGGATCGACGCAACAAGCTGCAGGTGGATAGACTGCATGCTTCAGAGCAGATCAGTACATACTTCAATTCTTGAAGAAACTCTTGTAACTCTGGTTGAGCGAGGATGTCCGCAAGGGGGAGTTCTGTCCGCACTGCTATGGAACCTTGTCATGGACGACCTACTAAATGTCCTTCAACTTGAAGGGCACCAAAAATTGGGATATGCAGACGATCTCGTCATTATGGCCCAAGGTAAATTTAACAATACTGTTAGGGATAAAATGCAACAGGACCTAAACGCAGTTACCAGATGGACGAGAAAGGAGGGACTAAACATAAACCCTTCTAAATCGGCCATAGTTGCCTTCACCAAAAGGAAAAATCTAGAGGGCTTAGGACCCCTGATCCTACGAGGTGAAACAATCAAGATTGTGGGAGAGGTAAAATATTTGGGTGTCATCCTAGACTCTAAACTTACCTGGAACCATCATCTTCAGAAAATAAGAAAGAAAGCGGAAATGACTCTTATGTTAATCAGACGCGCTCATGGGAAAACATGGTCTATTGGTTATACACCATGGTGGTAAGGCCTATGATAACATATGCATCACTGGTATGGTGGATAAAAATGCGACAAAGAACTGTTGTTACAAAACTGGCCAAGGTACAGAGACTTGCTTGCTTAGCTATAACAGGAGCAATTAAAACAACCGCAACAGCAGCCATGGAGTGTCTCTTAGACCTTTCACCACTTAAGCGTCACTAGGGGCACTAGTAAACCCCAAGGTAACGTCCAAGGTGACATGGGAATGCCAAAAAGAACTGGAAGTCCTGGGAGAACGCAACAGAGTAACTCTCCTGTGGGTACCAGGACATTCGGGGATAGAAGGCAGAACCTGCCCTTGGAGTGACCAAAACCACAGCACGAGGGCAAACCAGGGAATGGATCCGAAACAAACACGAAGAATACTGGGGAAACCTTAGTAGAATAAGACATGGAAAAAGCTTCATTAGAGGCCCATCCAAAAGAACGAAGGAAGATCTACTCAGACAAAGTAGGAAAAGACTTCGCATAACAGTAGGGTTGCTAACAGGACATGATAACCTAAGAGGACACCTACACAAGATAGGCTCATAAAATGGGGACGCAAGTTGCAGAATGTGCGACGAGGGGGAAGAAACAGCCTACCATATCCTGTGCGAATGTAAAGCATTCAATCACAAAAGAAAGGCATTATTTGGGCCACAGGAATATATCAACCAACCAGTCTCGGGGTTATACAGACTTGTAGAAGGAACAAGACTAATGGGAGGATTGATATAAAAGACAATGGGAGATTAGGCACAAAAAGCCCATGAGGCTGCGCTGCCTCCGGTAGTTAATCAAGACGGCTCCTAGGGAAGAAGAAGAAGAAGCTAAACTAAAGTAAGAGCAATATTTATGCGCATCGGATGGCTCTGTTTGCTAACAAAGAGTTTTAAATAGTATTCGAAACAACAAATATAAAATTTAGGCTTGCTGCTAAATCGTAGTTTATCTTAATTTTAAAAAAACTTTAGGCGGATGTTAAAACTCACGAAAAGGGTCTGGCAGTAATAAATGTTAGTTTTTGACAATATTCTGTAAAACATAAAGTAAAAGTCAGCTTTTCAACTTAGATACATAAGGTTTTTATGTCTTTAGTACCTGCTACTTGTAAAATGGCCCCGCTTTTAAGCTAACAAGTATGCATGTCGTCTTGCCTATTAGACTATTAATACTAAAAGAATATATATAATAATAATTATATATATATATATATATATATATATATATATATATATATATATATATATATATAATATATTATATATATATATATATATATATATATATATATATATATATATATATATATATATATATATATATATATATATATATATATATATATATATATATATATATATATATATATATATATATATATATATATATATATATATATATATATATATATATATATATATATATATATATATATATATATATATATATATATATATATATATATATATATATATATATATATATATATATATATATATATATATATATATATATATATATATATATTTTATATATATATATATATATATATATATATATAATGTCCGCCATAAAGTTGGAACCATATGAGAATTTTTTTAAATATTGCAGTTAGAAAAAAACTTTTGATGGCAATCACTTTTGCTTCTGAAATAACTTAAAATACGCCAACTCATATTTGACAGATAATGTATGTCAATTGTCAAATTTGTTATTTTGTAAAAAATATTCAAACAATGGGTTAATTTGTGAAAATTTAGAAAAATGTTGTTGAAAAATTATGTTTCCAATAACATTTTACGGCTATGTACCGATTTTGAGCGAGAAATATTAATATTCAAAAATTTTCACATGTTCGAATTTTTTTATTCACCCCCGTAACTGGCTGCTTTAAAAACATATAAAACGCTTTAAAGCACTATTAAAGTCAATTTCACATTTTGCCTTCATTCGCGCATCTATAGCAACGACAGTCCATGGATATAGTGATTTTTTACTTCCACATCGCGTTTTTTTTGTGTAATAAGTTCCCATGTAGTTTTTAAATTATTGATTATTTTTAAATAGGAGTTTAGTGTGGAGATAACTAAATTGTAAATAAATCCAATTATTACATATTTAACTAAAGTTTAATAAAGAAAAAGTTAAAAACGGTTTGTGATATTTTTGGAAATATGGAAATTAATCCAGAGCGTACTATTTTTTTAGTTGAGAATATCAATACTCATCAAAACCAAGTTTCCTACTAATGTTATTAGCACAATAAGTAATGTTGTGACTGCTTTAACAGTGCTTTAAAGCGTTTTATATGTTTTCAAAGCAGCCAGTTACGGGGGTGAATAAAAAAATACGAACATGTAAAAATTTTTAAATATCAATATTTCTTGCTCAAAATCGGTACATAGCCGTAAATTGTTATTAGAAACATAATTTCTTAGTAACATTTTTCGACATTTTCACAAATTGACCCATTTTTTGAATATTTTTTTACAAAATAACGAATTTGACAATTGACATACATTATCTGTCAAATATGAGTTGGTGTATTTTAGGTTATTTCAGAAGCAGAAGTGATTGCCATCAAAAGTTTTTTTCTAACTGCAATATTTAAAAAAATTCTCATATGGTTCCAACTTTATGGCGGACATTGTATATATATATATATATATATATATATATATATATATATATATATATATATATATATATATATATATATAATAATTGTAGATGGCGTCTGAGTTGTAAACACGCGTTTTGTACCGCTCCGTAAAATATATCAGTTTTAGGCGTAAAAAGTGCAAATAATAAGAATTTTATTGCGAAGTCAAATAGTTAAAGTATTTATCAAAACAGTTTTATAAATAAAATGTCTCCAAAAGTTACAAGTGATGTAAAATCAGCAATCAAAGATGCCTTAAAAGAGTTGCTATTCGATGAAGAATTCCTAAATAAATTATTTTTAAAGGTCAGTGATAAATTGGATACCTTAGAAAAAATTGAAAACAAGCAGGGCGATAAGATTCGTCAACTTGAAGGGCAGCTTGAAAATTTTTAACAGATTTCAAAACAAAACAACATATGTATTTATAATATGGAGTAAAATACAAATGAAAATCTCAATGAAAAGGTTGTTAAACTATGCAATGAAGTACTAAAAGTACCGATTAAAAAAGAAAACATCGTAAAATGCTACCGAGTGGGTGAAAATAAGAAAAATATCAGGCCTGTGATTGTCAAGTTTGAACTTTTTCAACAAAAGGTGCAGATTATGAAAAACTGCACTTCTTTAAAAGGAACTAAAATTCGAATAGCTGAGGACCTGAACAAGAACAGATTATTACTACTTAAAGAAACACTTCAGAAGTATGAACGGAAAATGGTCTTTACACGCTTTGGTAATATTTATGTGAAAACGGAAAATAACATTAAACGTATACAATCTAGTAATGATCTACAGGATAAATAGTTGAACTGGCTTTGTACTTTGTCTAGCCTAAAAAAAAGTATTTGTTTTTGTAAACCAATGAAGGAGGGGCGGACAATAAGTGTTTAATAGTTTATTATTTTTTTCCATTATATTATTGTATCAATAAATATAGTTTTAGTTTTAAGTTTAAGTTGATTATGATTTTGGATTATCTGGATGCGGTTGATGAGTATGGTGGACTAATCACGGCTGTCTTGGATGATATAGGTCAGGTAGATTCTTTATTTTCTGGAAATAGTAATTTTAATTTAATTCACCTAAACATACGTAGTCCGCAAAATTTTGATGAATTACTTATATATCTAAATCATTTTAACTTAGATAAAATTGATGTAATAGTTTTGTCGGAAACTTTTATTTTGTGCGATATTAATAACTTTAGAATTGATGGATTTAATACTTTTTATAACGAATCTCTTTTTAATAAAAACGACGGTCTTGTTATCTATATAAAACATAATATACCAGTAACATATGAAATTATCAAGCTTAGTCAAATTAATCTGATTAGATGTAACTTTAAAATATGCGACATGAATTACGGGCTAACAGCCTCTTATAGACCACCTGCGACTAACAAAACTCTGTTTTTAGAGGATCTTGAAACATTTTTTACAAATTTAAAAATGAGTTGTACCGAAATTTTTATAGGAGATTTTAATATAAATATACTTGATGAACAGGATAACGAAACAAATACATATTTAAATATTCTAGCCCAAAGGGGTTATTTCTCATGCATAAACAAACCGACAAGAGAAACTGAGACAACGTCTAGTTTAATTGATCATATATTTATTAAAATAACAAATTTTAATAATATTAAAAATATATTAAACCATTAGTTGTTAAAACTTCGTTAACCGACCATTACACAATAGCGTTGTCTTTGCAAAATACCGTAAAAAACTCTAATGCACTAAAGACTCAATATAAAAAGATCATTAATTACACTTATTTAAACGAATTATTAGAGAGGGAGACATGGCAGGAGGTATATTCTGGTAATGAAATAGAAGGGGCATATCAATGCTTTATAAGTAAATTTTTAAATTATATAACGCAATGCACTCAAACAAAAAAACTAAACAGTAAAAATCGTAAAAGAAAAATCTGGATAACCGATGGTATTATTAATTCTATAAAAACAAGAGACAATTTAAAAAATGACCTTAATCAAAACTATTCTTTAGAAAAACTACACTATTATAAGTCTTATCGAAATAATCTAAACAAAATTATAAAAGTAGCAAAAAATACATTTTTTAAATCTAAAATTTTGGAAGCCAATAAAAACTATAAACAAATTTGGGAGACTGTAAATGAGATATCGGGGTTGAAAAAAATAAATAAGCAAAATACTTTCAGTATTAAAAAAGGAGATATTCTTATTAACAGGACATGGAAGTAGCAGATTATTTTAACAAATATTTTATAAATATTCGTATATTTTTTAAGAAATTCAAAACAGTATAAAAAAATCAAAACTTAAAAATAACCTAAAATTTAAAGTTGCTAAATCTTTTTACCTTAAAACAGTTAAAAAAAAGATATAATAAAACATATTCGTTCTTTAAAAAATGGCACATCTCCCGGCGAAGATAAAATAACTAGTTTGTTAATTAAAAACATACATATACATATAATTGAACCTTTATTGTACTTAATTAACCTTTCTTTTTCAACTTTTAAAGTACCTTCTCATTGGAAAATTTCGATAGTCACTCCAGTATTTAAATCGGGCAATCCACATCTATTAACAAATTATAGACCAATCTCTGTTATAAACAATTTTGCAAAAATCTTTGAAAAGTGCTTTAAGGAAAAATTAGTAGAATTTTTATAACAACAAAATTATTTTTATAAAAAACAATTTGGTTTTAGAGACTTAAAAAGTACAGAAGATGCTGTGTTTGAACTTATAAAGGATATACATTTTAATTCAAATAATAAAAAGAAAAGTTTGGCAATTTTCTTAGATTTGAGCAAAGCGTTTGATACTGTTTCACATAACATTCTCTTTGATAGGCTGGAGGAAGTCGATGTACGAAATGGCCCACTTAACTTAATTAAGAATTATCTTATAGACAGAAAACAAAGTGTAAAAATAAATGACATCATAAGCAAAGAGGAAACTATTATTACCGGAGTACCGCAAGGCACTGTGTTGGGACCGATTCTTTTTCTGGTGTATGTAAATGGAATTGGAGATTTACTAAAAGATGATAATGTTATATCATATGCTGATGATACTGCACTTCTTTTTACGGGTAAAACATGTGAACAGGCTTACCGGCGGGCTGAGTTGGGTCTTAGTCTAGTGTATCGGTGGCTTGAGGATAGTCTCTTAAGCTTAAATTTAACAAAAACACATTTTATGACTTTTTCAGCTACAACTGTCGATCAACCGGAAACGTCAATTTTAAAACTACATAACAATTCATGTAAAATAGCCGATCACACATGTAACTGTGTAGAAATAAAAAAAGCACATAAAATAAAATAATTGGATCTGTGGGTTGACCAGTATCTTAAGTGGAATGAACATATTATTTATTTGACAAAAAAAATAAGAAAATTATATTATAAATTTTACCAATTAAGAAATATATTAAATAAAAAATTGCTGCTAATAATATATAACTCTTTGGTTGAGTCTATACTTAGATATTGCATTATAATTTGGGGAAGCTCTTATAGTACTACCCTCAAAATGTTATCTACATCTCAAAATACAGTCTTAAAAATATTACTAAGTAAACCACGACTTTATGCAACAAATTTGCTATATCACGAAAACAATATTTTAAATATTAGAAACTTGTACACTTTAGCCTGTTTAAATTACATACCTAAAATAAAAAAAATTCCTCAAGAATGCATAATTATGCAACAAGAACAATAACAAATGAAAATCTTCATCTACCTCTATTACATAACGCATTTTGTCAAAAATCCATGATTTATTATGCTCCAAATGTATAATATGTTACCTTATTCAATTAAAACTTTAGTAAATAATAATATAAGATTATATAGAAAACAAGTTAAATTTTTTATTTGTGAAAATAAAAACTATTTTAGTTCGGTTTTTTTGTAGATTGTGTTACATGTGTCTTTATTCATTTAAATAATTAATTCTTTTTATCTGATCATTAACTTGTTTGTCCGAGTGGCCGTGTCGAGGTCTAAGCTCTGCATCATGTATTTTTTACCATCTACGTGGTAATGGGTGGAGAGATATAGCACACAAATTGTATTTTATACGATTTAGACATAATCTCTTCATCCGGCATCATGGATATCCTGACCCTATATAGTATATTACTTTATTTAAATTATTAAGTTTTTATATGTATAATTATTGTTAACTTTAGGGTAGATGTTCTGTGATTTAACTTGTAATTTGTAATTACCTTTTGTAATATATGAGAATGAGTAAGAGTATATACATATATACAGTGTGTCTACTTAAGTTCACACCATATGGAAAACTTTTTTATCATTAATTTTCCGACCAAAAAAATTTCATACAAATTTTTGAATGGTCTTAAACCTAAAATGCAGCCATCAGATATCTCTGTTAACAGTTTTTTATAATATGCGCGTTAGACTCGAAGAGTGTGCAAGACTAGACGGTCACCAATTGGAGAACCAGGTTTTTAAAATATAAAATCCGCATTTGTTGTTTTCAAAAAAACAAAAATAATAAACATACTTTGTATTAGAGGTGTAGTTTCTTTACAAATTTTACAAATATTGAAATCTACCACAGAACACCCTGGATATCATCTTCTGTTTAAAAAAGCATAAGTTTTGGCTGCCTCATTTTTCTTGGAAACACTTTATGTTTTAACATATTTTAAAATTTTGCTTCCTTTCAAATCCCAAACATTTGTAAACATTTTTTTAAAATCTTATATAGATTACATACTATCGAGGGTAAACATCCACAATATTGTTACGGACTTTAGAACTATCCGTTTAGTTAATAGAATTGTAAAAAGTTAAAATTATTTTATTTAGGTTAATAATTTATTTAAAATAAATCACCTTAGTTTTTCCCTTTTTTGACGGCCATTGCGGATTATCCTGAGGGCGCTGGAGACATCCATTTTACACTTTTCTTGCATCCTGTAGTAAAAGAATTCTTTCAGTTAATTCTAGACTTTACCAGACTTTTCCATTCTTTTCTACTTCACTATATAAAGCGCGAAGGAAGTCCGCACGGGCCAGTTTAGTTTTGTCTTTCGAAGAGATAAAAAGCTGACAGACAGTTAAAGGTTAAAGAGTTGTCATAATTACCTTACAGAAATGTTTGTAAACCTAATTTTCAATAAAAAGGTATAAAACCAGGATCCGTGTTTTTTTACGGGGTTTCACGGAACAATATATTGTAATTAGCCACCATTATTTTATTATCTAGGTACTTTGGTACAATACAAACCTGTCTTTTATTTGATGTTTGTGTAATATTACATTAATTGCACCTAATTCTTTTTGTAATTTACTATTATCTATTAACTGTTCTGCACCTTCTTCACTTGCAAGGACTAAATACCCATGGGGAGTAAAATTAACATCAGCCTCTGGACCAAATCTCTTTTTAAGGGTTCTTATAAATTCTGCTCCATAAAGAGACATCTGTATATTTTCTGGAAGTGAAAATTGTTGCCTTAAGCCACCGACTGAGAGACACGTAGAGCACTTTGCAAACTAAAAAAAAATGCACGATCAAAATTTCACGCATAGTAATAGTAATGCTTCTTGCATTGTTTATTTATTTTAGGTCAGTATTATCCAAACTACAGGTAACAATAGGCCAAATGTTGTAAGCCAAGCTAACTATCTTATACATATTTCAGTGGCTGCTCGTGAGGCAAAGCTTAGCTTGGGGGCGCCGCGCCGCCCCCCAGAGAAAATCAGAAACGTACAATATATGTTTATATTAAATTTTAATATTTACTATAAATAAATAAAATAAATTTATACTCATACATATATTTATTTAAAAAATATGAATGTAAATTTGAAGGAAAACACATATTAGAAACAAATTAGAGTTATTTGTATAACGTCCGTGGTAGTACTACTGGGTTGTCTAAGAGTTGCATGTTTCGTTGTTTGAACAGCGTTAAAGGAACGGGGGAATAAAATGGGTTAAACATCTGAAATCCCGGCACACACGGTACCTGGGTACTTAGGCTCCATATAAGCCATCTTGGGAAATCATAAAGATAAAAAAAATATACTGAACAAATACCTACGTTCTTATCGGGCTGCGCTGGTATTAGACCGATAAATCGTTTTTTTATAGGTTTTAAAGGATGACTATATCGTCATATAGTATCCAAAATTGTTGAAATTCTGAACTTTCATGAAAAAGTGTTTGAAAAGTTTATTGCTGACAAAAACAGAATAATAAACTATGGTTCCTTTTTCTCTCTTGCAAGCTTATTCGCACTGCCAAACAGCAAGGCTGCCTCTAGTAAATGTATGCTCGTTTTGTATAAATACATTTAAGATGTTTACAATATCTTATTATTGCTATCGAAAACATAAGTCTAAGCGGAAAAAGAGTTATAGTTTTTTGTACCCACATTTTTTCCCTTCTGTTTATAAGTTTGTTCCAATCTAGCAAAAAACTGTTTATTGTACGGCCATATGCAAGTCCAGTTAAATAAACACATTCCAAACCGATAGCTGACAGTGTATTCCACGATCCCTTTACTGATCTCCAAGCAAAGCAGGACCCTTTAAATATACAGAAAGCGTTCAAACTTCGTCGTTTTTAAACTGACATAAAACCGTGTAAAGCTGACACTTACGCGTTTAATCGATACTAACAGTTTCAAAACCGTTCCACGGCGGTACAAAGACTGGGTCTTGAAACAAACCCTATATTTATTTACCCCCATATTACGCTATTTAAATTTTGTAATATAATTTTTTTTACCTTATTGTTTATATTATTACCTAACACAGTTTATATATGTATAGAAACGCAAAATAAAAAAATCAGTATCTAAATATATAAAAAAGGGTTATTTGTGCAACCAGTGGGAAAAAGCACTATTTTTCCTAACGAATTAAGCAAGTTATGAAAAATAGTGTTTTCCAATGTGTTATCAATGTTAAATTTTTTTCTAATTTTGAATATAATAAGATTCTTTTTAATTCAAGTTTAAAATATAAAAAACTTTTCAAAACTCAATAACGTTGTCAAATATCTTACTTTTCATCACCAGTTGCGAAAAATTTTACTTTTTGTAACTACTCGCGCTAACGTGAACTCAAAAAGTTTTGGACTAGTTCGCTTTATCGAAATGTTTATATTATGGAGATTATATTAAAAAAAAATTAAAATCAAAGAAAAATTACGTTAACGCATCTGTTTATTTAACTAAAGAGAGAGGCATTAGTATGTGTGAACCTGTGGCATTTGTGCACCCCAAAAGAGTTATTTTTTGTTAAGTTATTTTTAGACCAGGCGGCGTTTTTTCAAAAATTTCAACTTAATTTTATCGAGCAACAGCTTCCAATATAATCCGGTCTCATCTGCGTTATAGATTTGATGTTCAGTAAGACTAAGCTGTTGAAAGGTATTTCTCAAGAATCTTTCGGGTTGCGAAGGCAACTTTTTTCCTGTAATTTTAAGCAATCTTACACCATAGCGCCATTTTAATTTTGAAGCCACCCATCGCTTGCATTAAATTTTTTAGTTTCCTTTTAACTTTTTTATAAATCTAAAGCCTTGTGTTTAAGCATATCACCTGTGTCTGGCAAATTCCCTTCACGATGTTTGGTAAACCATTAGACAGCAAGCCTTCCATTTTTGGGTTTTCCGCACGTTTTAAGGTGCACTTTTTTATTTTGTTAGGTCTTAAACTCTCTCCAACCACTTTTAGAATTTTTTTCTCTTTATTTTTTATGGCACATATAGTTGATTTGGCTTTTTAACATTTCTTCGACCATGCGGTAACCCTCATACAATTTTTATGCTCTTTCAAAATTTTAGATTTTTCATAAAGAGTTAAACATTTCTCATTATTTTTAATCATTTTGTAAGACATATTTCTGGGGGCGTGACACTCTCTCCTGATCTTTATGCAAACTAAATAAAATATAGGTACTAGCAAGTTTAGACAAATCTGAATAGGTTTACTAAGATTTCCCAAAATTCACATTATCGAAAATTGTTTTTGTTCACACTATAGAATTAAAATGGTTATATTTCAGTGTTCACATTATTGAGTTGTTCATATAAACGTAAGTTCACATTACCGCGCGTGTACTGTAGTTATAAAAACTAAAAATAAAAGATATTTGACATAGGGTTGCCAGGCGTCCCGATTTAGGCGGGACTGTCCCGCTTTGGTAGCTTAAGTCCCGCGTCCCGCTTAGCGAGGCTAAAGTCCCGATTTTTCACAATTTGAGTAGAAATAATTATTTTCCCCATTAATCTAAAATTCTAAAATTATTTGAACTTTAAAACATTTTTGTACGCACCTTAGCGTTTGCGGCAATAAGTTTTGATGGAGTTTTTTTATCTTTATGACAGCTCACGAAGGATTATTATACATGTATTATATCCTACATATTATACATATAATATATAAACCTAAGTACCAAAGTACCGTGAGTGCCGGGTTTTCCGGTGTTTAACCCATTTCTTCCCGGTTGTTCCGTTAACGTTGTCCAAGCACTGAAACATGCAAATGTTGCATTTCACAGCATCTTTTAGACAACGCGGTAGTGCCACCACGGACGTTATGTTAAATAACTACTACCTAACAATGTCTCTCCGGCTTTGGGAATCGAATCCAGATCGCCGGAGTGGCGAGCCAAAACTCTGACCACTACGCTACCGGAAAGACAAATAGACAAATAGTGAGAGAATATTAAGTTTAATGGTAATGTCATGGCGAAAAGAAAGGAACAAATTATCCATGGAAAACTTAGAGGCGGAACTTATGATTAAGTATAATTATGACCTTTCTTGAGTAAATTTTGCCAAATATTTAAAAAAGGAAGGAAAATCCATTTAGAAAAAGTAAAATCAAAGCAAAAATATGTTTAAATTTCATTTAATATTTCTTTGTTTCCTTTTTTTAGTTCCTTAGAGTGGAGATTTTATGTTTTCTGCTTTAAGCATTTTTAGAGATGTAATATTTTCGTTTTATGGTTTTGGTTCCTTTAGAGTAATTTTTTTTGTTTCCTTTTTTTAGTACTTAAAGTACCTGCTTTTTTGTGATTTAAAAAAAATAAATGTACAGATATGTTATATAAAAGCTAGATTAGTAACTAGTTCTTTTTAGTTTGAAGCAAATACTTCTTTTTAATTAAAATTAACCTTCATCATCAAAGTTATTCTATGAGAAATATATAATTATTAAGCTATAACGTTTGTTTTTAGTATTTATAAAAAGATATACCTACCTGCCTTTCCCTTTTAAATAAAGATCTAAGAATCTAAGAAAACATTCCATTTAATATATATATATATATATATATATATATATATATATATATATATATATATATATATATATATATATATATATATATATATATATATATATATATATATATATATATATATATATATATATAATATAAATACATATAATGAATGGGCTCACCATAAAATTATGGGTATCTCAGAAAGTAAAGCACACATTTTTATGTATTACTTTAGGAATTAGTTGAGGGGTTTAAAAAATGGTAAAAGTTGGCAGAGAAAAAATGTCCCGATTTTTAAAAATAAAAATATGGCAACCCTAATTTGACAACGTCAATGAGTTTTATAAAGTGCCACTTTAAATGTCAAAATTGGAAAAAATATATTTCATGAATATAAATTAATTAATGATTTATAGAAAGTCCGGCACTGGTCTTTTATTTTAAATACGCATGCTGGATAACCTTATTGTTTGTTTAGTGCGTGCTAGCGTAAACTTGCCATAAATTCGATTAGCGATTATATATCTAAAGTTAGGTTATCTATGGATGTAGGGTATTTTTTTGCTTTTGTATATTAGCCCTTCCTGTTAGTCAAACCACGAGCCGCCACTGACGTGTTTCATATTAAAAGATTTGTACGACTTGCTTTCAGTTTTTTAGTTAGGTTAAACGTCAGCTATTGTAGTTTTAACACAAAAAAATGTAATCTGATAGGGCTTTAGATTGTTTACCTAGTCCACTACAGGTCTTTGCTTTAAATCAAAATACAAGTTCTTTTTGTTTTGGGATAACAGCCACATTTTTTGTGTGATGCCTCTATTGCTATATCTAAAAACATGGTGTGGTAACGAGTTTGGTTAAATTTGAGACAATTTGCCTTGTTAAGTTCTTAAATATTTGTGTTACCAACAGTGTCCGCGAAAAACATAGAGAGATTAGAGTCCATTCGCGTCGCTAAAATTGGATCCAATTTAGGGTTCGAGGCATAATGTTTTTCTCAAAAACGGTATAAGTTATCGATAATTTTCAAAAACTATTTGAAAGACAACACTTAAATCTAGGCTTCTGCTGTATTAATTTTTTAAATTGCGATTTAGTTTTTTTTTATATTTCCTTAAGTGAAAGTCGCCCTAAAATCGGTTATGTTTAGATACTATTTTCTCTTAACTCAACTCATATTTCAAAAATCCGTTACAGCAGAGGCATGGATTAAATGGTGTATAATTTATGTCATTTAAGTGAAAAATAGTTACCGAAAAACGTTATCTCCTGTAGGCTTGCAATCGGAAACAACATCGCATCAATATACCGAATTTGGAAGAACCTAAATAAAATATGATATTTTTAATGCGGCTATACGAAAATTGTGGTAGTGGGAGTTTGTTAGTCTCCGCCCACCGTCTCCGCGTCCTTTCGCCCGACCCCTAAAGTGTAGCGTAAATGCACTCTTAAGTTAAAACCGGCTTTTATCTCAGTTTCGGCCGTAACCGAAACTTATTCTGACATTAAAATTTATATTGTATATTAAAACTAGTGTATTTTTAAGAAAAACACATAAAGTTAATTCGTGTTAAATTAAATTAAAGACAATAATAGAAGTAACAAAATCAGTTACTTATTTATGTCAATTTTACATTAATATAATTTAACATAAACCCAACATAACTACGCCTCCGGCGAAGTCAGTTGGCGGCCATATGCCACGAACACCCGCGACGTTTCACGAACACTGAGTTTCGGCGCTGAAACTTAGGCCAATTCTTGGCCAAAATCGAAACTGTGGCCTGAACATTCATCATTTATAAACAAACAGGGGATGTCAAAAGCGAAAAAGTAAAATATCTTTGTTATCAAAGAGATAAATATTATTATTCAAAAGTTATGACAAAATTTGAGACAGACAGTTGTTTTTCGCCTATTATATTTTAAAAATGCATAAAATAAATAAAATCTAATATATCATATCTCAGAGATTATAGTAAATTGCTTTAATTCATCTTTTTATGTATTTCTGAAACTACATTTACGGTTTTTTAAATTTATGTTTAAGAATAGGGTTATTTTATTTTTTTCCAATAACAAAGGGTTTAGATAAAAAAGAGGTTGTGGTTCTGTTGGCTTAAGGTTAAAATATTTACTGAATTAAGCGACCAACAATAACCAAGCATTATTATTAAAATAATGCACAATCTACTGGTACCCGATCCGCTTTTCAGTTCGATAAAAGGAGATGTCAATTTATTAGGCCAAGGCTTGAGCGAAATAAACACAGATAGAAAACGTGCTGTGGCTGATTTCCCTTCTACCACCACAACAAGAAAAGGGGAATACCGCGGGCAGAGAATTCGGTTGATTAGGCGATCGGCACTTGGCAGTATCAGCTGGACTCCAGATGTTAATGAAGTGATTGTCAATCGCATTTTTTGGGGATTTTTTACGATATTTTTGTTTTTATGCGGTCATGTTATTCACTGTATTTAATAAAACAGTAATTAAAAGGTTGTTGAATTTTTATCAGACCTAAGCTTAAAAATAAAATAAAATCTGCTAATCTAAAAAAAAATAAAGTCATGAGCATTCTTAAAAATTAATTAAATTAATAGTTATCATTATACTAAAAAAATAACTTTAAAAAATAAACTCAAAAGCATTCTTATTTTAATAAATTCTCGAAGCCTTGCTGAGCTTTGCAATACCCGAGCCGATTATAAAACTCCGTCCTAACATTTGACAATAGCTCTGATGTAATGAAGTTAGTAATGTCGAATATTTTTGCCCTTAACTCAACTAAATTTAAAGGCCCTCATGTGAATACCTGTAAATTAGTTGAATTAATGACCCCACAAACAAAACAAGTCTATCACTTTAAGTGATGCAGAAAATAGCTGGACGCTTGTACTGCACCCCCACATGCTTCAGTCAACATAATGCTAACAAATCGCCGTCGACCGTCGTCGTATTCGATCTGGAATCGGGGAAATTGTTGTCGTTCTCTTTTTATTCTGGGGCCATACTATATGTATAGTACTCTATTGCATTAAAATTGGCAAGCAAGCTTTTGCCTTGCCAATTGCCAAAATATTGTATGTCAGTAAAGAGACTGAAAATAGCCTAAAAATATGGCATGTATTTTGTTTCAGAATTTTTTTTCTTTTAGGACATATTGATGTGGTTCTGCTGGCTTAACCTTAAACTAGCAGAACTACAAAGGAAAAAACAAATATTTACTGAATGAGACGACCATCAATAAACAAACAAGGGGCACTAGGGCACCTTAAATGATGCCAATTATAATAGATTTTAAAAAGGACCTTACTTATAATTAAATCATATTTTATTATTAAAATATATTAACACAAGATATCTAAACACAATAGCCAGAATAGGAAAAGCAAAAAACATTTAGGTAGGTATAAGACTGAAATATAAAATATCAGTGTAAAAGAGAAGACCAAAACTCTTTATTTTTCACATGTTCAATTAGTTGATGCCCTATGAATGTAAAGGGAAGTAAATAATCATTTTATTATTTATTAAATGGATATAGAAAATAATAAATTTGTGGTCAATAATATTAATTTTATTACTGTGTAAATGGATCTATTAATAATGTCAAATGATTAATATTTTCTTTAAGTCCTCATCTTTTACTTTCACCATCGCCCCATACCTTGCTTAAGCTGTCCGTATTAATTATCAGTTATTATCTAAATTAATTTTTAAATTAATTAAGTTTAGTTACATATAAAAACTTTTACAAGAGGACTTGTTTAAGAAAAATGTAAGATAGATTGCAATCCAGCAGATATTTTGTAAGTATTGCTAAGAAGTCATGAAAGAATGCAAAGTATTTTATTAAAAACTAAAAAGCTCTTCACGGAGTTTATTTTTATACAGGGTGTCTCTAAAAGGTGCAAATAAAAATTCTGGCCTAAATGCCTGAGGCTAAAATATGGTGATCTAACTGAACTTACCTCAGTCCAAAACTGGATGATATCAAGAGTGTCAAAAGTTCAATTTGGTTTTATTTTTTTGTAAATATTTTTTTTGTGTGTTGAAAAATGAAGAACTGCTCTCATTTTTGTTGGAAAAATTAGATGGCGCCCCCTGTGTTATCTTTAACACATTAAAAACAAAATATTTTTTGAGTCACTATGAAGGTATTTAAATTTTAAATACAAAATTTTATTTTTCAACTCCTAAATCCTTTTTAAAAAGCGGGGTAAAATTCTTGGGTGATAATTCATCAATTTATGGTTTACTTACCGTTAAATCCTTTTCCACAACTACAACACTAAATGCGTCAGCATTGGTTTTTTCTTTTAACCAGTAAGCTATTGAACTACCTATTGCACCTCCACCAATAACAACAATATCCGCAAAAGTTGGAATACCTCTCATCAATCCTACATTACCACTTTGGCTTGTGGGTTCCTTCTTAAATTCCTTTATTACATCAGTACCTAGAATTCTTAATGTTCTAATTATGGGGTTTTCATATTTTTCATCCCTAAATACTGTAGTATTTTTATGAAAAGATCTTTTTAGAAGAAATCTAATATTTGCTCTGAAAACTGTTTTCAATAACATTTTTGATAAAACTAACACTAAAACCAAGTTCTTATCACATTTATATTTATAAAAATACTAATTATGATAATATTTATAGTTTAAGTAATCATACATTGATAAGAAAACTTTAATTTTGCTTGCTTGTTTCTTAGCGTTGCTGCTCGGCAATTGCCAATTTTGAAAGTTTTTAATTTTTAAAAATAGGGTTATTGAAAAGTGACTTATGGAAGATTGGGGTTATGTTTTCAGTGGGAAGGGTATGGATTTCATAGGTAAGGATCACCCTCTCCTATGGCTGTGTTTTGCTCAAAAAGTGGCCCTCACTAAAAAGTGCTGGTGTAGCTCTGCGGTTTATTGACAAAAAAGTGTAAAATAGAGTACTCTATTTCTGGATAACAAACAGACCTAAAGTATAAATTATGGAACGTGGAGAAATAAGGGAGGACTATCTCTTATGACTATTTAGCTCAAAAAAGGCCCCAAAATAGCACTAAATAAAGAGGCGCTGGTGTAGCAAAGGGTATGGTGTAAACCAATGAACTCTTGGTCGCGCATTATATAAAGTGAAGTTTAAAACAACAAAGTTATTGGTTTAAAAACGGTCCTTGAGAACAGCGACCAACCAAAGGACTGCTCAGTTTCATTTAACGTACGTTGGAAAATTTAGAAGAAGCGGGCAGCGGCTGTGACGTCACCATTGATGTTAGATGACACTGACACTCACATCGATGTTAACCTTTTAATGTTTAATATTTTTTAAAAAAAGCTTTGAACCTAATTTTTCTAGCTCCAAAAATAAAATAATAATTTTTTGAGTGATGAGAGATCAACATCGATGTTTTGTGTCGATATCCCAGCACCGGTGGTGACGTCAGAGCGAGTTTGACCTTGGCAGACAAATTCGGCAAACTGAGCGGTTGAAAAGAGAATTAAATAAGCTATCTTTTTAGATTATAATATTTATGGTGTTTGATTAAACAATATTTTTGGTTTTACCATTTTGTTTGATCCAAAAAGAGCATGACGCCTTTATTACATTTTTGATAACACTAATAATTACGGAGATATCCCTCTTTTATACTCTTGAAATGTAAAATATATTTATCATTGTTCATAAAATTGCCAAAAACTGTATATAATAGATAATTCATATGGCAAAATTTTTGTTGAAAATAATGTACAGTTATTCAGAATATATAACAAAATGGTTCTCAATTTTTTCACAGTTAATTAAAACACTTTATTTGATTTTACATACCAAACCTCATACCTTATGTGAAACGTTAAGAAAGTTGCTTAATGGGGGGGAGAACACGCCGAAATGTTCTGTATAATATACAGTGCCGGACCTTCACCTGGCGCCCAGATTTATCGTCCGAAATCTTCAGTAAAATCTAAAACCCGTATTTTTGAGGCTGGTCATCCTTAAATGAATAATTGGAGAAACAGCTATATTTTGCAATATGTCGACTGTTTTATTTACAGGGCCTTGCTGTAGAAATTGAAGGGCTTTAAGGGTAACTGGTTTTACTTTTATCTTTCCGACTATAAATATTCTTAACAAACTTAAAGTTAATTATCTTAATAAGCTTTAGGCCCAGTTGTACAATCGCAACTCAAGCTATGATTCAGTTGAACTCTACTGGTGCTTGAACCTGCCCATTTAAAATCGCTGTCACAAATTTCATATTTTATAAAAATTGAACCGCCCTAATATACAGTTTGTTCAAAAAATAACCTACAATAAATTGCTCATAACGATAATTTAGTTTAAAATAAAAGTAATAATATTTTTAAATTGTTTTCTTGATAAAATAATATTTGTGAATATGACCAAACTTAAATATCGTTATTTTCACGATTCTGGTTCAGAATAAAAGTACATAAAACAACACACTAAAAGGCTGACCACAAAAAACAGTGTAAATTCATGAATTTTTTCATGGTTTCGGCTTTAGATTTTTTCTTTATACATTCACTTTTATTAAAATTCATTTATAAAAAAAACTTTATTAACAATTTTTTTTAACTATGTAAAAATATAAATAGTGATGAGTCAATCTACTAATACATTGCTGTAATATAAATCCTGAAATAAATATTTTCAAGACTTAAAAAGGGTGAAAATAAACATTTGCAAGTAAAAAAGTAAACATATGGGTCCATTAGTAGACATATATTATAAGTCAATTAAAATACAATAGCCACTAACTATAACAAAATTGGTAGAAACTAATAAAATGGTGAAAAAACTGCATCAACAAAATATTACATTGGGTGTAACAAAAAGATCCAAACCAGTATTATTAAAAAAGGCTATATACTTCATTCCCTTACTTTTAGTTTTTTAAACTTGGGAAATAAACTTTTGTTTTTGCAGTTTAAATAAGTTATATGAATTAAATATTTGTTACAAATGTAAAGAATTTCCTCATTTAGAAAGAACGGCATTCAATATGATAAATTATCTAAAAATTGTATCTATTGGTGTACGCATTGCATCCCAGGTCCATGATGTTCCTCATCATCACTAGCATAAGCCTCTCCCCTGTGCCCTGAGTGTGAACTTCGGTCATTGGGATCAAATTCAACTAAGTCAACTTCTTCTACATGTTCACCTTCAGGCATAATAAATTGAGGTCTGGGAGGTAAAATGGTTTCAAGTTTTTTAAGGGTCAATTCAGGTGCAAAGTGATTTTCTGGGAATTTAATAGTAAAGGTGATGTAGAGATTTCCTCTTTCAAATGGATTTTTATAAATAGGCATGCCTTCTCCAGACACAATTTTAACATCTCCAGGTTTAATAACCTGACCAGCAGGGTGCCTAATGAGAAGATCACGCTTATCAAGTTGACGTACAACAAATGAAAAACCACATAAAGCTTCTGTGAGAGAAATTGTATGCTTCATGTGGAGATCATTACCATTTCGTTCAAACTTTTCATGGGGTTTTTGTTGTAGGATAATAACAACATCACCTGGTTCAACATCAGGTTGTTGATCTCCTTCTCCTCTAAACAAAATCTTCTGATTGGCTTTCATTCCTTTGTCAACATGTACCTCAAGAATTTTAGTTTCATTGCAAACTTTTTTTCCTTTGCATGTTGGGCATCGATCCTTTTCTCTAATGACCATTCCTTCACCACGACAATCAGTGCAACCAGATTGAACCTACCAAAAAAAAAAGATGGTATAATCAAAATTATTGAAACAATGTTCTTAATCATTCATACACCATGAAACTAAACATTCAGAGATAGGTCAATACTTTAAGTAAAAATTAAAAAAACTCTTCTAATTAAAAAAAAAAAAAATACCAGCAACGTAACAATATATGTTGCATATATCAAAATGATTATTTATTGAGAAAACGGGCGATTCCTATTCAGGTGTACCTTGGATGTTGTACTGAATATTGGTTATTGACTTAGACTTGGATGTTGTCAAGTTATTCAATATTTGCTATTTTCCTGGACCAACATTTTTAGGAACACTTTTCAGTGTTTCTTAAATCATAAGATGGCTGAAAAAGTTCGTCTTACTACCTTAGATATTGTTTTCTTTTAATTGGAGTTTCAGAAAAACGATCTATATTTGTAAAGTGGAAGAATTTTTAAATTTCTCTTTACTCTTAGCGGTAATACAAGTAAACAGTATTAAATAAATGTATTTACTTAATTATGGTATGGTTATGGTATATGTATTTGCAAAATTACCTAAACTGCAAAATGTTTTAATATTTGTTAAAGCTTAAATTTATTATTTTCTTTTAAGTTGAATTGAATAGTTTAAATTAATATAAATTCCTTGCATAGGTAACAATAAAAAATATTTATAAGGACACAAAAAATTTTGATTAGAATTGTCCCTTATTAATTACATTTTTTAGTATTGAATCATTTAATTTAATCGCCAGAAAAGAGTGTTTAGAAATAGCACACATACTTTACTTTACCAGATGGTATATTTAAGTAGGTTTACAAATTACAAAGAACACAACACTCTATCAAATTGAAGGTATAGGTCAGTTTCTACCAAATGTAAAATGAGAATGACTAAAAATACCAAAGGTACAAATCCCAAAGGAACATATCAAAAATCATCTGTCAGGATATGAGCGAATCTTCTGTTAGCTAGTGTTTAGAGCTAGGATAATTCTAACTAGGACATTCTGTATATTTTATCTAGATTTTGGAACTGTAAGGAATAAACTGGGGGGTTTTTTGACGATTGGCCAGAACACTCGCTCACCCTAACATGTTACAGTAATTTGACCATTGCACCATTCTTAACCAAACACAGTTTCTATAGCAAAACACATATCTGTGTGCCAAATTGTATAAATTTGCATGGAATGTTTAAGTGAAGACTGATCTGCCGTGTGGTGGCCGGAGTTTCACACCAGATAAATTAGATAATAACGGTCGGTGGATGGTAAATTTCTGTATCCAGCGCCTATGCTCAGTTGCCTAATAGCTAAATTCACCCACTACTCCCCGAAACTTAAAAGAAGGTCAAAAAACCGATTTTTTAAAAAATCATTTCAGAGCTAAAACTGTTGTCACATGATATTTACCACATAATTTGCATAAATTTGTGTAGGTACAATAGGTTTGTTTCAACCCACACAACTTTGACTGCGATTGCGCGTAATCTTACAATAAACGATTTCATGCAAGGTTGAAACTAACCTAATATTATTAATTATTTTAGATATTTTTTTACATACATAGTATTTTATAGTTCCAAATATTATTGGGTTTTAAATCTTTTTGGACAGTGTTTAAAAAAGTTATTATTAGGATGTATCTAAAAAAATGGTTTATACCCAGGTTAAGAAATAAGTTTTTAAAGCAGAATCTGCAGTTTTCACTTCATCAGATCAAGGGCAAGAACATTTTAGGGTCAAATCTGCAGAATCCACAGCAACCACATTTAAACCGTTTACAAATGTGTTTTAATGTTGCTAAGCACAAACCCATGGTCAGTTTAAAACCATTGGATCATCGACGTGGTCATTACTGTGTCAAACACACAAAATTTATTGCACTAAAATTAAATTCTAGATACACACACTGATAAGACACCCACGGTAAGTCAGTACTTAGGCATCAGCCTTGGTAACTGTCCAAAAATAAAAAACATTAAAAAATGCATAAACAAATCACATCCAAACTCTGACAAGAAGAAGCTTAAATGAACACCTACGTATTCAATAGAATATTTACCCTATCTTAAGTAGAACTGTTATTGAAACCTTATTTATCTATTTAACTTTTTTGGGCACAAGAAGAAGCATACATACAAATAAAATAATAACATGCTATAATGCTATATCATGGTTAGTCAGATGTATGATGGTAAGAATGGTGGCACTTTTATAAATTAAACATAATGAATTCATAATTTTCTTTTTTATGGTATCAAACGACTTATTTTTTAAAAGATATGCTAAGTGGACTTCTTTTTCGTTTTTTTTTTTTACTTTGATTGTAAATATTTTAAATGACCAACAGTAATTGTGTTGCTGTGCTCCATTTTTTTAATATCCTGGTAAAAACTCTCACCTAGTTCTTTACTGTAATTACATAAATTTTCTAAAAAATCATTAAATGGGAGTGTAAAAAGTGCACTTTAAGACTAATTAAGCACTCTTGTTTTTTGTAGCTCTGTATCAAATCGGATACTATTTGTCTTAATTTTTGCAAAGTTTTTCACTATGTCCTTGAAATATAATTATACACTGTTCATATTTGATTGCGAATAATTTTGCAGATTTGACCTTGAACTGCCCTTGGCCATGGCCTGATGGGGTTAAACTGACTCAGGATTCGGCAACCCCAAAAACATAAGTATATGCTGTTCAAATTTGCAGATTTGACTTTTATTTTTTGGGGCTTATCAAGAGGAAGATTTTGAGTAAAAAAATGTATTCCAAACCCTAATCACGCGCCCCCTTATGATCATTTTTGCGGCCGAAAACTCTTTTTTTTATAAAAATAAAGATTTGGAGACAAATTTCTGGAAAATAAAAACCTAAATCAAAAATCCAAAAGGAGGGATCGATAGGCAAAGTTAAGGCGAGAATTAAAAAAAAAGACCCTCAACAGTGAAACTATATGAGCTGCTGAATAATTTGGGTGGCATAGTGGCGCTTCATCCCACTGTGCAACAATGACCCAACAGGTTTGAATTGAACATGAGTTTGTGCTCAGCAACTTTTAAACTTATTTGTTACCAGTTTAAATTTGCTTGTGGTGAATTCTGCACATTTGACCCTGAAATGCCCTTCACCATGACTTGTTGAGGTCAAACTGACCCCGGATTCGGATTCAGCGACCCCAAAAACAAACAGGTAAATGGTCAGGTCTTTCGGACCTTGTCTTATAGCATGTCACAAAATTTGTGAATATTTATGACTTGCTTAATTATAGTTTTTGAGCTTAAACCACATTTTATGCATTCTTCTAAAGTCCAACTTGAGAGGCCCCAAACTTCTCACTTTGTTTATTTTTTCACCCCTAGAATGTCCAGACAATGGACCCCACTACCCGCAAAAGTTTTCCCTTCTCCAAATTTTCAAATACCTATTAAAGTCCCATGCGAATAAACTCCCTTTTACCACTAATGACAAACACAGTATGTTAGAACATAGGCCTTTGACCTTTGAGAACTGTCCAAAGATAATTCATTATAAGCAATGTATTATTAGACAAAAGTTGTAAAACCCAAAAACGACCAGTTGACTGTGAATTTTTTATGCAGGGTCTATGTTTTTTTAGATTAGCTTAAGAAATTATCCCTAACATTAAATTTTTATTAATTTAATAATAAGTCAGCAATATTGAAATCTTGCTTTGACACCTATTGGTAGTAATAAATAAAAATATTTCTGTAAGTTAACTAAACTATCCAAAAGAGGTTGCAATACTAAAAAGTCAATTAGAAACCAATAAAGTGTTAGTTGCAGCTTTCTAAAGATTACCAAATTTATACTAGTCTCACATTTTTGTACATATTTTGTTCATGTGTGTTTTTTTTATTTAGTTTAATTTTAAAAATTAGTTATAGGTTTATATTTTAAATTGATTTATTTTTATTTTATATTTAGATAAAACATTGCTTTGTAAATGAGAATTTTATATTCTTTACACAATAAAGCTTTATTTGATTTGATTTAATTTGATTTCAAATTATAACTCCAAATTTTATGAAGATTTCTATACCACTACTGCCTTCTGCAAAAAAATTTAAAGAAAAGTAACAGGCTCAAAGACTTTAAACATATTTTTTATAAAAGAACTTGTAGTTTAGATACCTAATAAAAAAATAATTTGATTTAAATTACCTAAAATTTAAGAAAAATTTCTAAGCAGTTATATCCTCTGTTATAGCATTTTGTGAAAAAAATGAAATGAAATAAAAATCGAATGTGTTATGTTTTTTTACATACCGTGTGTCCCAACTCTATTTATACACTAAATACCTCTGCTCCTGTACATAATGCAAAAAAAAACTTAAAATAAAAGATGGGTTTTTAGTAACACTAATTTTATTAACAGTATTGTTATATATACCGAGTGTCTTGAAAACAGTTTTCATTGTTAAGTACGTTTTTTAAATGGAACACCCTGTATATATTGCCAAATTTATACTATTTTCAATTCTAAATGAAAAATGTATAATACACATATGTCAATAATTATTGTTGCTTTTAAGATAACAACCAGCAATAATTGATGTAGATATAGGTATTATACATTTTTGATGAAGAAACAGTCAAAATTTGGCAAAGTATACAGGGCTATTCATTTAAAAACATACTTAACAATAAAAACTCCGTTTTTGAGACACTCTGTGTATTTACCAATACTGTTTATAAAATTAGTGTTACCAAACACATATTTTGTTATCTAAAGTTTTTTTCTGTATTATGTACAGGTGCAGAGATATTTAGTATATAAATAGAGATGGGACACCCTGTATATGAAAATGTTTAGTTTTTAATGATTTCAACACAATTAAAACCGTTTTAACTTCCTATGACATTGTAAGAAACTGCAATACTGCTCTAAAGCAGGTATGAATACTAAGTATATCAATTTTTTTTTCATAATAAATTGTTTGAATTACACTAGAGTCCCGCTAAACCGAACTAATTGGGACCCAACCCTGATCGGATTAGGCGGAATTGTCTGTTTAATACTTATTTAGCAACGGATGTGTAAAATATTAAAAGCCAGATGCTAAATACACCTTTATTATTTAACAATAGATGGTGTACTTGGCTACTCATTTCAACTTACATTACTTTTTTATTTATCTTATACATAAATAATGTAGAAGATTTTGCCAATAAACATACGACGTTACTTGAAAAAACTTGTTTCACTTTTCCTAGTTATAAAATTTTATAATTTTTTTGTGCTGCCCCTGTTTGGATTAGGCGAACTATCGGATTAGTGAGACTCTAGTGTATCTGTTTTTAAAATATGTCCAATTGGTAAAACTTGCATATACGGTTTTCTTCTATTTTTGGATTATTTGGCAAAATTTTTATATAGTCATATTCTAGGGTCCTCAGGGATTGCAAATATACTGGGGAGAAGAGAAATTATGTGTTTTAATATTTTTATTTTGATTTTAAGATTTAAAATTACCATTGATTTTCTCCATATAATGCGAAAACTCCCTTTATGACAAGAAACGTCAGCGTGCAGTGTTGCCAAATGGAGGTCTGTTTTAATACGTCCCAAATTTTCACGTCTGAAATATAATTGGGGAAAATAAAAAGCCGCTTTAACAGGAAAACTATCTAGAGAAAGATATTCCAACATATAAGCATGCGCGGTCTGTTTTAATACGTCCCCGAATTTCAGACAAATTTAAAAGTTCTAGTCGGTCATGGTTAGTTCTGGTTTGCAAAGCAGCTTTTTATTTTCCCTATTATTTTCCCCAATTATATTTCAGACGTGAAAATGCGGGGACGTATTAAAAAATACCGCTCCTGCTTTAACTAACCAGAATTAACCATGATCGACCTTTAGACAAAATCAAACGCCCTTAGTCGGTCATGGTTAGTTTTGGCTAGCATTTCAGACAAATTCAAAGCCCTAAGTTCTAGTCGGTCATGGTTAGTTCTGGTTAGCAAAGCAGCTTTTATTTTCTCCAATTATATTTCAGACGTGAATATGCGGGACGTATTTAAAAGGCCGCTCCTGTTTTAACCAACCAGAATTAACCATGACCGACCTTTAGACAAAATTAAAGCCCTTAGTCGGTCATGGTTAGTTTTGGTTAGTTGTGGTTAGCCCCTTTTTTATTTTTCCCAATTAAAGTTCAGACATAAAAGAAATATCAAAAAATTTAAACACAACAGTGCCCAAAATTATTAAATCCGGCAACACTGTTGATACTTATTTTAAATTTGACAGTAGAAAGAATTTATAATCAATTAGATATTAGATTTCTAACCTATATATATTTTTTTATTTAACTTAAAAGTTGTTTTTCCAGATTTTCTGCGTATTTTGTCAATGGATTTTGTGTGTGTGTGTCATGTTTTAGTGAATAATTATTAATCTATACGTTTTTATCCCGCCCAGCACCCCTATTTACTCCAAGGTCCCGTAAGCTTGTTTAATTAAAAAAAAAAAAAAAAACGCATAATTTCTCTTCTCCGCCAGTATATTTGCAATCCCTGAGGACCCTAGAATATGACTATATAAAAATTTTGCCAAAAAATTCAAAAATAGAAGAAAACCGTATATGCAAGTGTTACCGTCCAATTTATTAATATCAAAATTATTTTAATCCTAGAATGTTAATTACTTAAATGTCATTAAATAATGTGTAGATTTTGAAAACAGTTTAAACTGCAATATCAACAGATAGTTAAATATATAACCTTTTTTTGTTTAGTAAATAATTACCTGCTGTGCCATGCCTGGTCCTAAACTTCGATAAGATACTTTTATTCCACAGCCATTACACGAGTGGCATTTTTCAGCAGGCTGTCCATTTTTTGTGCCTTTTCCAACACAAGTCACACAAATTACATTTTTGCTAAGTTGTAGTTTTGAAGTTTTTCCATTATACATATCTTCAAGTGTCACCTTTAAAGGATGTACTGTATCTTCACCACGCTGCCGTCTTCGCATACCCCCTCCTCCACCAAAACCACCAAAGCCACCAAATAGTCCTCCCCCAAAAAGATGTGATAGTAAGTCGTCCCCCGGAAAACCATCATGACCACCTTCTTGCATACCCTTTAACCCAACTCGATCATAGAGTTGCCTTTTTTTCGGGTCTGACAATACTTCATAGGCATAGCTAATTTCTTTAAATTTGTCCCCAGCTTCCGGATTCTTGTCAGGGTGGAACTCTTTTGCAAGCTTTCGATATTGCTATAAAAATTGAAAAAATTACATTATAAATGATTTACCAGTTTGCCTCATCATCGCCTAGCCTTGAGAAAGTACGTCTCAAATTTTCAAAATTGGGATTAACAAATGAAAACAAATATACCATGTTAAATTGTCGCGTAATAGGGAAATTTAAATAAAGCCTTACCTTTTTAATTTCGTTATCAGAAGCGTTTCTACTAACACCTAAAATATCATACAGTTTATTGTCTGCCATCTTTCTAAACAAGGAATCCAAAAAGACAAGTAACGGACATGCGTCACAAATTTGACGTTTTTAAAACGTGGGTTCGTTAGAGGGCGCTCTTATATTCTTAAGGTACCTTTACATGAACAAAAAAATCCGTGTTTTAGAAAATCAGTTCAGTCATCATCAGATTTACAGTATCGTGTTATGTTGATAGTACCCGCAGCAAGTATTTAGGCAAAATGAAAAAAAAATAAGAGTCTTAACACGCAACCAATTAAAAACTTTAAGTTAAAATAAAAACATACATTTGTTTTGTTTGCTGTTATGGTGAATGCGCTAGACCGACCATTTTTGTTTTAAATTTTACTAAAAAAATGGGTGTTTTTCAACTACAGAGAAAGGTGCGCATTAATGCCGCATTAGCGAGCCTTAATTGAAACAGCCAAGACCGATTATGCGAAGAAGTGCGGATAGGTGAAACACTCAATGTTGAGCTTTGTGCAGCATAATGCGGTTTTGTGCGCTAATTGAAAAACACCCAATATATATAATATTAAATGCTACGCTTCAAAACCTTTCTAAAAAGTAATATAGCTTAGTTTAAGTTCCTGTAATTGCCTATATCTAAATGGTATTTAGGGTATTTCTTTTAATCAGGATAAACCACAGGCGTTAAAAAAACTGGAATACTTGTTTAAGCTGACTTTCATAAAGACCTGTGTAATAAAAGTGGTATATACACCCATGTGAAGAGACCTTCGAACATATACCTGCCAAAGGCAGCCCTGCAGCTCGGCAGTTCAAACAAGCGTGCGAGAGATAAAGAAAGATCGGATTACTACCTTATTTTCTGGCTCCAACGTGCTGATTAGTCCGAGGAAGGAATATATACCCCACTTTGTGTGCTAATTGGTGGGCCCAGTGAAGGTCTTGTCAAGTTTTATAAAACGTTTCTAGTTCTGGTGGACATATGGCTCGGCTTCTGCTCCGTAGAATTAAACAGTATGGTTCCTCTTCTCGCCTCCCACCAGAACAATACCAAATAACTCTCTTATGCATCCTCTATAGGTCTTTTAAGATCTTTTCCACCTGACTTTATATAAACGGACAAAAGTTCCTAGATTAATGAAGTTTTATTTAATGCGTTCTTTATAAATGCTTAAACATACCTCCATTATCTTCTAAATATTTTCTGCCTTGTCTGCCAAGAGCTCTCGTTGCTTGCCTGATTGATTCACATCTTTCTTTATTAACAGTGGAAAAAATCAAATGAGAATCGGATTAAAACATTATTTTTTTAAAATTAGCCCTCTAGCACCACGGTTACTGGGTGAAACTGGACCCAATTCGGACATCACACCTCCGATAAAGCCTTATTGGAACCACCCTTTAAGATTTTTAACCACCCTTGGTTCGCGTGGCAAATGGTGCAGCGGCATCCAATCTTTCTTTCTGCCAAAGTTCAGCCCTCTGGGGAGACAGTTACAGGTCGTTCTAGCACCTAGTGCGCTTCTTCAGTGCGCCAGTCACTCCTTGGATCTTATCTTCTGTTCTAAGTGTCGACCACGATTCGTTTTGGTTCTAAATCCTTTTGAGATCCCTTAGCTTTGTTCCTGCCAACTTTCGTGATATTAGATACATGGTTGGCCTACCTAGCGGCACCTAGTGCACGCAACGTGGACGGCTATCTTTCCTAGATACTCCCTCCCGTACCTAGTTAGAACCCTTATTGATTCCACTGCCAGAATCCTTGTTTATTATCATAGGCGTGCGCAGGGCAAAGCTGGTGTGGGTGCCGAGATTAATAATAATAACAATAATAATAATAATGCGCAGACACCATCAAAAAGACCAGGAGAAGCTGCGAGCCTGGTTGGAGAAGCCCTTCATGGACGTCACCCCTATGAGGTCAGCCAGGAAAATGTCGACAAGTTCGCGTTGAACTACTGGCTGACGTCGGGAAAGATGTTCCCAGAGACTGAAGGCTTCTTATTGGCTATACAGGACCAGGTTATTCCGACGAAAAACTATCTGAAGCATATCAATAGAGACCCGTCTATAGAGAACGATCGATGCAGATATGGATGTCAAACATCGGAGACAATCCAGCATATAACGGGGGGTTGCCCAGCATTTGCAGCATCAGAGTATAAGGAAAGACATGATTCTGATGAAGCTAAAGCTTTTACAGAATGAAAAATTGCCTTACTATAAGTATACTCCGGAACCTCGTCTCGAAAACAATGAATTTAAATTGTAATGGAACAGAACTGTACTTACAGACCAAACTGTTGCTCACAATATACCAGATATTGTATTGGTGGATAAAGTTGGGAGAAAAACAACACTGATCTATGTCGCTATCCCGAACAACAACAACCTACGGGAGAAATACAATGAAAAGATTGCCAAATACAGAAACCTAGAAACACAAATAAAAAGACTGTGGGGAATGAATAACGTCCAAACGATCCCTATAATTTTATCAAGAACTGGCATTATACCAAAAACTCTTTTACAAAACATCAAGGGACTAGGCCTCGGTGAACATCTGTATAAGGCTATGCAAAAGGCAGTGCTACTTGCGACCGCTCGGACTGTCCGGAAATTTGTGGGGAATACAGCAGAACCTAAGAGAACCTAGAGCCCGAAAACATGGAAAGGGTTCCCACAGAGCTCAATCCTTTTGATATCTGGGATGAGTGAATGTTCCCCTTAGAGGGAGTGCAAAGCCGTGTGGCTTGAAATCATAATAATAATAATAATGAAGTAAATAAAACTATGAATAAAAATATATCAATATTAATACATTGTTATTAATAAAATTAATTAATAATAAATTAATAAGAATAAATTCTTAGGAATGTTTGGTAAATATTTATTAAATAATAACAAACCGAGTACATCATATATTATTTATTATAAAATCATTTTTCTTTCATAACGTACAATTTTTTTAAATTCGTTTCTGACAGTACTTATATAAATATTTGCGGCTAATTCCTGTTCCACAAATGAAACCAGGAGATTTTCTAAACGTTCTTGGCGTATTGTGGATTTTAATTTTGATTTTACCATACTTATTTTCGAGAGGGTGCGTTCGCGTGTAATTTTTAAATCGAACCTTATCAAATAATACTTTTTATATTTTAAATACAGTAATCTTTTTCAGACTAGTGGGGGTGCCAAGGCACCCACGGCACCCACTGTGCACACGCCTATGTTTATTATCTCTTTCTACTGTCCCGACTCTAAAAGCGCGGTCACTATGATTTCTCGTTCATCGCCTTCGTATATATTCTTCAATACTTCTCGACCATACTGGGAATAGGTAAGAGCCAGCAGGGTGCAAGGCATAGCGGCTTCCTATCCCGAAAAACCTGAAACAGAACCTTGGTGCCGATGCGTTGCAGCTACGGCTTCGAAGTTATTAATCAGATGTTCGATATATTCGAACATTTGGAGCGCCGGACTTTTTAGGATCGGGCTCCAATACGACATATCTAAAAATAAATATTGATTTCCCTTTTACAAAAAAGTAAACAATGTCATATAAATCCTATTAAAATCTATAGTAAACCGTTGCATCCTATGTTCGTCCACTTAGATATATTCAAACCAAAATTTTGTTGGGAATATTATTTATTTCTTGATAGTTGTAGAGTTAACATCATTCAAAATAAATTAAAATTAAAATATTTTTTAAAGCCTTCGACGCAAATTAAATTTATAAGCAAAATTCGTGTCTCAAAAGTAAGCCAAAACACTTATTTTGGGAAAACTAAGGGAGATTTTTCAAAATTTTCTTTTTGCACAGATTGGGGCTGATGTCGAGCTATAATTTATATATAAATTTATTAGAAAATAATAATAAATAAATTTACCACCAACAAATACATCCATAAAAAATGATTAGGAATCGCTTTTGGTCTCGGGAAAACTTTATTTATGAACGGATTTTCTTGATCTAAGACATCAAATACAGGGAAATACTAACTAAAAATAGGGCTGTAGACATAATTAAAATCAACTAAGTTGGTCAATTGTAGGGCTGAGTCCATGTAATCGGGAAATTACGTTTTTTTGGAGCTTCTGTGATTGGTCAGGGCGCTTTAATATATAATAAGAAAATGACACGGAAGTGGCGTTAAGGAGAAGGATTTAACTTTTATTTAAATATTTAAATTTACTTTTCGGATTTTAACTTTAGATTTTTAAGTGACTTTGGTTTTAATTATTTCTTTTAACCTTTTTAATGATTTAATAAGCTTAGGGTCTTGTATTCCAATTTTTAGAACAAATTTGTTTGACTTTCATATCAATGTCTTACCATTCCTTTTTTGGAACACTTTTTTAAAATTTAGCGACGTTGTTAAATAGACTTTAATTAAAACCACCAAAGCTTTTATTTTTGTACCAGGACCGGCCAGTCAACAAGAACTCCCAACGATCGTTTCGGCGGCGCCGCGCCGTTAGGAGGTCGCCTTGCCATCGGGGAAAACAACAGCACGGCATTGACGGCTCTCTATGGAGAAGCCGCTATGGCTATTTCATTAATCATTTAAACAAAGGTCAAACTAACCTTATTCAACATTTTAAACCCATATTTAAACGCACGATTCACGGATCTCGAATATCGACAAAAACCTCCCTACGAACCTGGACCACTCAACTTCGAAGAGCTGTTGAAGCTTAACGGTATGAGAACCGTTATCCGGGGTGGTCTTAAATTAGGTACAGTAAAAAGTCCCGAGGTCGCTGCGAGCCTTATCACCAAAGGTTTTAACTGCCAAACTTGAGCACAGCTTTTTGTAAGGTTGGACCAGAGCTCCAGGTGGCTTGCCGAGGTTATGGAGGTACTCAGAAGCTTTTAAAAAGGATTATAGTTAATTATAGAACGTAAAAAATTAGTCTGCTGCGGCGACAAATAGCTCAGTAAAGATTTTTGGGTGTATAAAGTAAAACCGGGCCTAAAGGGAGAAACAAAAGGCTCCAGATTGGTTCTAAAGAACTGAGACCATGGCACAATGAACTAAGATCAACTCCTTAGATATAGAAAGTATATTGAGATGCCATGCTATGTAACAGAAATTTATAAGAGATAACGCATTGTTGACGTTCTCTATTATTTGGCGGTGATAAAATGTTCGATTTCTTTTTCTTCTTCTTCCTTGGGAGCCGTCTATATTTACTACCGAAGGCAGCGCAGCCTCTTGGGCTTTTTGTGCCTAATCTCCTATTATCCCTTTACCATTAGTCCTGTTCCTTTTACAAATCTGTATAACCCCGAAACTGGTTGGTTGTTATATTCCTATGGATCCATTTTCGGTTGCCCAAATAATGTCTGCCTTTTGTGATTCAACGCTTCACATTCGTACAGGATATGGTAGGCTGTTTCTTCCCCCTCGTCGCACATTCTGCAACTTGGGTCTCCATTGTATGAGCCTAAAATGTTTGATTAGGAAGGAGCAGTTTTCTCTAATTAAGGTTTATGAACTCTGCCTTTAAGTTAAAAGGGCCTTTTGGAAAGGTTTTCAAAGTATCGATTCCTATCCTCAACCAGTCCTCCGTAATGACCTTTAGCAGAGGTTACTTTAACCTGGCTGCTTAAGGCCTTATCCTCATTTGAATTTTTATAAGGACAGTCCCGATTTTGAATCAATTGTCCCGCGTCCTGACGGCCTATCGATTTTGTCCCCATTTTTGATAATAATCGATCACGCAAATGGAAGTGAACATAAAAATAAACAACTATCGAGTGCTAAATCTAACTTATTGGCAACTTTCTTCCCAAAAAGTAATTCAGCAGAAATTAACATGATTACTCTTGCTGAATTAACACAAACAGTTCATTGCGTTAAACATAATATGTCATATTCATCCACGGATTGCGGTATGAAATTGCTTCCTCAGATACTACCCAATTCGGCTATCGCAAAAAAAAATCCTGTGACAGAACTAAATCTAAAAGTTTAGTTAAAGATGTACTCGGCCCTAAAGCTGAAGAAATTGCAGTCACAGCTCTGAAAACTTCTGGTCTTGATAAATCTCCTAAGATTTTTTTTAGTGTCGCTACGAATACGTCTAATAAAGGAAACCGCAAAATGTATCCTATTTGCGTTCAATATTTTTTACGTGAAGACGGGTGTCAAACACAATTACTAGATTTTTTCGAGTGTCCATTCGAAACAGCTGTTGCTATAAGCGATGCTCAAACATGCTTTCGAAATTTGATTTAGATATAGCATGTTTCGGTATTTAGTGCAGACAACACAAATGATAATTTTGGAAGAAATAGATCGGCGTTTACCTTGCTAAAGGATAAAATTCCAAATATAATGAAAGCAGGATGTCTAGCACACGTCTTGAATAATACATTCAAGCATGCTATGAACAAATTAAACCTTGATGTGGAAACTATCATATTGAAAATTTACAGCCACTTTTCATCTTCTGCGTTAAGGAGGGAAAATTTAAAGGAATTTGTAACATTTGCGGAACTGGAGTGGATTGAGCTCAACAAATACGTAACAACCCAATGGATTTCATTGGGTCCTGCAATACAAAAGATTTTGAAGGTTTATCCAGCCATCATTTCTTACTTCATATCCATAGACAATGAATGCTCTAAAGTCATAAAGTCATTGCTTTGTATAACAGACGATGAGAGCGTCGTAGAATCGCATATGTTCGGTAAGACGTTTTTGTATTTAAGTTTTTGTGCCAATGTTTGCACAGTGTTTGAGAAGGCAAGTTTGATGTTACAAAATATGTCAACTAGTTCGACTTAACTATACAAAATTTTATCCGATGTGGCAGAATAAAGCCTACAAACAAGAATAAATGAAAATTTTTTGGATCCCATTTGCGTACTGCGCAACACCGTGCACAAAATATGGTTTATGAAGAATGCACAACAGATTTCAAAGAATTTTACAAATTCTTGATTATCTTCAGTTCCATTTTGGTTTCGATGAATCGAATCTTTTGAAGAAATTGGAGCCATTGTCGCTTGATGGGAATTTAAATTTTACCGAACTAAGTGATTCTGCTTCAATTATGGGATTTGATTCCCAAGAACGATTTTCTATGGATGATTGTTTGAAGACTACAGTGTGGTAAAGAATGTACAAAAAGTGGATACAAATATTTAAAACCGCAAAAGGTAAACGCATTATTAAGCGTTGAATCTCGTGCGTTGAGCATACCTCCGTCAAATGCCTATGTTGAGCAAGTGTATTTTTTTTGGCTAATGACCATGAAATGGTCAAATATTAGAAACCGTTGCTCAGTAGAATTAATAAGAGCTGAATTGCTAATTTCGCTTAACATAGGCATGTTGTTCGGAATTCATAAATAAATATAAAATGATGTTGACTTATTGAAAGCGGCGCGTATCAATAAGAAAAACACATGGAAAAAAAAATAATAAAAAATAAATACCTAGTTTTATTTTCTATAGTCTGTCTCATGGGTCATATTGTTTTGGACCAAACTCTGAACTAGTCCGAACGTTTTTGATAATCGCCTGATTGTCCGGATTTTTTTTCCCCAAAAGGTGGCAACCCTAGGTGTGGCGGTCTTATTGCCCTTAGATCCTTAGTTATTAATTACTACGTAATCTAAAACCTTTAATTTATAAAGGTCATGGTCTAGGTCTCGGAGAAAAGTCACATTTGTAGCTTATAATTAGGGCTTCATCCTTGCGGATAAGGGGAAGTACAGCCTACAACTCGGTGAACCGGTGTCTGTTCACCGTCCCAGAAATGTGACTAGATAAATAGTTATTAAAATATGTGCCGGGAAGTGACATTGTATTAAAGATTTTTTCAAGTGAGAAAATTATGCGTTAGATGTTGAAGTTTGCGCAACAGGAGTTTTGTTATGCTCAGGCATTCTGAACTATAAAAAAATAAGTATTTTAAAATTCAAGAAAAGACACCGAAAATAAGTTTTAGAAAAGCCTGTCTTTTAAAGCTTTTTAAAGAGTTTAAAAACTTAAAACTAACTATTTACAACTTAAATGGTAATAGAAGAATAATTATCTGTAACAAAAATTTTGTTTAAAATCCTAAAATCACCAACTAAAGTCCCACTGTGTTGTAAAATGAGCTTTTCCCGAACTCTATCTGTATGGTTTTTGACAAGTTGAGTTTACTAGATCACTGTAAAGTGTCTCTTCAATGTAAACACAAACACTAATTTTTTAATGTATTTTTTTTGCAAGATTTTTTTTTAACAATTTTTAATTTAGTCAAACATTTAAACATACATTTTTCTTTACAATTTATACTTTAAGATAGAGAATATTTTAAAATAAAAACTTAAAAGCTAAGAAAAATAATATAAAAAATTCGAATTTTCAAAAGCAATCGAAAATTAAGACTTACACGTTTGGTAAGTGAGCATCAAAAAGAGGAATAAGAACAAAAATGAAAAACTGGTCTTTCAGTTTTTAATTTATTTACAATTTACAAATTTTAACTCTATAAACTAAGTTTTAAATTTAAATCTAAAAAGACTCAAATCGTGAGTTTAGTAAGCAACAGAATTTGGAAAAAAGCTTAAATTTTACAAGAATGCTAATTTATAGCCAAAAATAAAACAAAATAATTTCCAAAATCAGGAAATTATGAGTAATGTCAATAACGGCTTAACATTTATGTTAACAGATTTTAAAAATCTTAAATGAAGACGTCCATGAAATCAATAATTTTTTAGTCTCTAAAAAATTAAATTTTGTCACAATGTTAAGTCCTTTTTCAGGATAGTCCTTTCAATCTACAGTGTTTATTCTAGCTAGAAGCAAGTAACTTTGCAAGTTAAAGTTTAGAGGTTCTATCCCAAGCTGCTTTCCCGACACTGCTCAACAATTATGGAACAGTTGCATTTCGCAGGGGTTACAAATAAGTAATTTTCGAAAATAAAGAGAGCATGTTTCGTAACACCTCGTATAAAAAACACGGATACTCGTTTTACACCTTTTTTTAGCAAGCAGGTTCACAAAAGTTTCTATGATAACAACAATGCAACGTAACTATGCTAACGGTTTAACTAGCTGTCTCTGTCAATTACTGAATGCTTCAAAAGTCTTGAGAATGATGCATGAACGAGCACTATCTCAATTTTCCTGGGTACTTCGTAGGCAGATAATCAACCCACGGAGCTACTCTTGTTAAACTTTTACCGAAAATTCCTAAACCGATTAGCAATATCTCTTATTTTCTGCAGTACAGTTCTTCAGGCCACATAGAATCTCCATACTACACTGGCTTGTGATTGGGAGGATAAAGCCACATTAACCATTTTTTTTACGTGCTGTGTGCAAGTGAAGGATATATTATAGGTAACTGGCTAGCATATTGATTAACGTGAGACCTAGTATTCGGGCACCAGGTAGACGCATATTCTTTTTGAAGATCGAAGACCCTATGTTGAAAATTAAAAATATATGATAATAATTCGATTGTGTGTCGTTTATACGTTTCCTTTTTATATACTAAACCTGACCAATCACAGAAGCCCCAAAAATGCGTAATTTCGCGAATATAGGACTAGTCTGTAATTGACGAATTTAGTTAATTTTGTTTATGTCTTGGACTCTATTTCGGTTAATATCAGACCCAAGACTTTCCAATCTTTTTATAGCACCTAAAATGGAGATTTTATTTTCTGCATTTTGGCGTTTAGATCAAGAAAATTATTAATAATAACACCGGCACACAAAAAACATTTGTTTGTACATTTGACCGGACCCATCTACGGACATGTATTTTGACCCGTTGGATCCGAATTTGAAGTCCGTTTGGCCCTGTCACCCTCCAGATTTGGGTAAATATTTTTTTATCGCTGTAACTGCAGTTTTTTACAATGTTTTAGGGTTCTTTGCACTTTACTCAAATCTGGAGGGTGACCGGGCCAAACGGACTTTAAATTCGGATACCACGGGTCGAAATACATGTCCGTAGGTGGATCCGGTCATATGTACAAACAATTTTTTTTTTGTGTGCTGGTGTAATTAAAGTTTACCCGAGAGTTTCCTCGGAAACAAAAGCAATTCTAAGGCATTTTTAATGGATGTTTTTATCCGTAGTAAGTTTATTTATTAATATTTTGTCATACATTTATAAGTAATTTATAGCTCGGCTTGAGCCCCAAGGTGTACAGAAAGAAAAATTGGAAGATTTTCCTTAGTTTTCACAAAATAGATATTTTCTTTTATTTTTATGAAACAAATTTTGCTTATATTCTATACGTTAAAAACTATAAATGCTAATTATAAATTAAGTTTCGCTTCTTTAAGAAAATAAGTTTAAACTAATATTTTAGCTATATTTCAAGTAATTAATGCATTTTATGCGTATTTTAGGATTTAAAACCAAATTAAGAAAAAAATTAAAAAACATATTAATTTTAAATATTTCACCGAAAACGGATTTTTGGAAAGAATAAACGCCCCTTAAATTTGCAGTAACAGCACCAAATTTTAAGGGGAGCAAAAAAAAAGTGTTTTCCCAAAATTTAATCGCATTGCCCCTTTTCCCCCGCGGCATAACTTCCTAGAAATTGCATAAACCACGCCAAATTAACGCACGTGGATCCATAAATATTACTGAAAGAAAAAAATTTTGGGTTTTAAATTTTTGTAGACGTTGGCAGGGGCACTGAGACAAAAAAATTTTTCTTATCGGTTGGGAAAGCAGAGTTTTAAACCCTTTTTTTTAATTTTAAATTTTTTGGATTAGACGTTTAAAAAAAAACATGGCTTAATCCATCTAACATCTAAAAGGGAATGCCTTTTCGCCTTTTTGTCGAGTGAGTCAGGCGTGCGAGAGAGATAGGTTTTTTCATGCGCGTGGGTTTATTTTTTTAGAAAATATCATGCCATGATACTTTTTCTCAAAAAAAAAAACCCCCCGAAAAATTTTTGGCCCCATTTTGACATTTTTCCCCCAAAAAAGGCAGTTTTAATGGCATTCCTTTTCCCCGTTTAGATTTTAAAATTTATTAAGCGCATGTTTTTTTTTTTTAAACGTCATATAATGCCAAAATAAAAACTTTAAAAAAAAGGGTTTTTTAAAATCCCCCAACCGATAAGCAAAATTTTTCGTCGGGGCGTCATGCGGCGTAGAAATTTAAAAAAGTGGGTTTTTTTCTTCTGGGGAATTAAAATTTTATCATGCCATGGGTTTGTTTTGGGCGAACGTCGAACCCCCCTAATCAAACCTTTCGGCTCAGTCAGTTCGTCTTTAAAGGGGCTAATAATTATGTTTTGTATTAGCGTAGAATAAATTGGGGGTTCCGGATAATGAAAGATAAAAAAAAAATTTTTTTTTTTAAAATTTTTTTTTGGGGGGGGCACGTGCTCCTGTGCTCCTATGGAGGAACCGCCACTGGTTTACATTACAATTATCAAGAAAGAAAGGATTTTTTCTATAGATAGATAGACCCATTTGCCTTTGCAGTCTTGATTTTCTTCCTTGCGAAAGATAATTTGATTTGTTTTATTCGGTTGTGGTGTTTTTGTTGTATTTGTGGTGTTTTATCTCAAGGCCTATTTTCGGCTTCGCCTTCTTTGTCTGATATTTCCGAAAAAAATTTGGTTTTAGTATATCTGTATCTCTATCTATCTGTAGGGATTAATGAGCTGATAGAGCGAGAAATTTGGGAATTCTCCAAATAGACTGTAAAGGTATGCATAATGGAAGCAAAAACCATAAAAATACTGGTAAAAGAGGGACAAGTCTCCCACAGCTCTTCTGTACTTAAGAGGCGAAAGCTTTGTAAGGCCCATGTAAGAATGAGACCGTTAACAAAACGAACGACTCCTTTTTTGAATGGAATCAAGAATGCTAAGGGTTGTGTGAGACGCCATTTCCCAGATTTGGGAGCAGTATTCCAAAGAGAGTTTGATTTGGAATTCATTCAGGTTAGAAAAGGCGAAATACTTTCTGACTCAAAAGAGGTAGCGCAGCTTCTTTAAAGCTATTGCGGCTATAAATACAATATGTTTACAACAATGTGATGATCGTAAAAAATAGAAAATCGTTAATATTGAGGTACGTGGCCATAGTGACACTAGGGCGTCATCTAAAAGGTGCCGTGAAATGCAATATCTGCATGTTTTGGTGCTTGGACAGCGTTACGAGTTAACCATCCGATAACCCAGCACCGACAGTGCCCAGTACTTAGGCTCCCTATCAAGGTTTGTGGGCTGTCAAAAATATTTAAAAAAACAAAATGGAGAAAAAAATGATTTGGTGCCCTGGCATACCCCAAAATTAATTTGATAAAAGATAGATGAATGACTATCCGAATAATGGATATACGTCGATTAGACAAAAAACTGGTTAGCCAAATGGATCGAATCATGCCAGACTTGTCAAAAGCAATGATCTGTGACACGCTAAGGAACTCAAGGGACACGCCAAAGAACTTAAGATAATTTTACAGCCCTTTTGAACATTTGTACTACATGCTCCTTAACGTCTTCTACTTGTAACTCCTTGCGCAGTAAATTGAAAATATGCACAGAGCAGACAAAAGATATACTCCTTGTTTTTTTCTTTTAAAAGTTTTTTTCATGACTGCCATATTTTCTGTCATAAAAGATTTTACTGTGGCCTGATGTTTTGATTCACACGAAAAAGTTGGGACACAAATTATTTAAGTAAAATATTTTGATTGTTGAGGTTTTCCTGAAGTATAAATGCTTCCGTAAAGAAGCGCAAATCCACTTTGAGTTGGTAATTTTTGTATATTTTTTAAAATGGCTTAAAAATAATTTTACTAAGCGATCATAAATACGCTAAAAATGCATTTCTACTTACATAAGCATGAAACATAAAGTAATTAGTAATTACAAATTTAAATGAAACTAAAATATAAGCGCAAGATCGTGAGTTACCATAAGTTAATAATTAAGGAAAATAGAGAAAAAAGGAAAAATACTATGTTAATGATGAGAATGGCAACAACAATGTTACTTTAATCTACTTAAATTTAATACGTTTGAGTAAAGAATCCAAATCACACTTAGCACGTATGCAAGTAGATATCTTAACAAATATATACGGTAATTCAAATTGGACTTTCACTATTAAGATCTCAGACACTACAGGACATACGACGATGGTTATATTAGGACAAAATTGCGTATATAATAATATATATATATATATATATATATATATATATATATATATATATATATATATATATATATATATATATATATATATATATATATATATATATATATATATATATATATATATATATATATATATATATATATATATGACTAAGGTTAAGTTTCAATATTAAATCTCAGATGAGAGCGGAGCGAGCAGATTTTTATGCCACGTGGTCTCCCAACAGATGATTAGCTAATAGAACACGTGACCTGATGGATAAATGAAACAACGGAACGGTTTTAAGCAAATGCGGCAAAAAAATGTAATAATTCCCGCCATGTTTTAACATCGGTAAGGAATGTATGGCATGAATTCAAGCGAAAGCAGGAAATTAATCAAGGTAAAATTAAGATTTTTATTAATTACTTGGATTAATTAATTTAATACAAAATATCATTTTTTATTTATTGGTTATTTACGTTTTATCTCAGAAGGCTACAGCCCTTTCGCCCCTATGGACCAACCACAAAAGTGTAAAGTCAAAAGTACTATTACAAAAAACCCAAGCAGATAATTCAAATGATTATGTATACAAAAAAAAAATAACAGCAAGTATTTAAGATAATGATCTTCCTCTTGGATACAATTAACCCTAGAAATATCTCTTTTTCTAAGTGTTCTAATTGGTGCCAGGATAAATTTTACAGTTTTTTTACAATAACATATTCTTGTTCCTCATATACCCTGGTTTTTAAAGTGCCCCACAAAAAAGCATTCAAAAAACTGTAAGGTCAGAGGAATTTGGCGACCAATTAATAGGTCCAGCATTACATCTACCTATGCGTAAATCTCATTAAAAAATATATAGATTGCTCTAGTATTGTGTTTAGGGGCTCTTCCATGTTGAAACCAAAAACCGTTATAATTTGCAAGGGGTAAATTATTAACATATTTCTCAAACTTAAAGTACGCCTAAGTGTGTTTAAATCCAACATTCAAACACGCGCGTATTTTAAAAGTTAGCATGATACAACAATACGAGAAATGTGAAGTCTAAGATGACATTGCCAACCTTTAACTTCGGTTTATCTTTATTTTTGGCAAATAACTAAAACTTTAAAAGTCTAGTTCATCTTACAAATATTAACAAGAGCCAAAGCGATGGGGAGATGCTCCCCCCAACTTTAATAAGTTGGCAACATTAGGAAGAGTTGGAAAATTGCTCAATAGTTGGCAATTGTAGGTATACTGATTAATAACTGTTGGTTTAAAACAATTTTTAAAAATAGGATCACTATTTTTTCTATGTGGGTAAAATCGGGAAGAGTTGGAAGGAAAAATTGTTCAACGGTTGGCAAAAGTATACTGACTAATACTTATTGATTTTATTTAATTTTTAAAAATAAGGACACTATTCCTCACTATGCATGTGGGTAAAATCAGGAAGAGTTGGAAAATTGTTCAACAGCTGGCAAAAGTACAGGGTTATTCATTTTAAAGTAAACAGGGCTTTATTTTTGAACTTCCCTGTACTTTTTTAAATAACGAATATAGCCATTTCGTGTATTTTTTTCCGTAGAATTCAATAATCTAATCAGAAAAACATTTGAAACAAAAATAAAAGAGTTACAGCACGAGTGACGTATTTTTTAAATGGTATACCCCGTATATTTTTATATCAATAGATAGAGATTTTCACGAGGAATTCGGTGATATAGGGGTTGCTGGGTTTATTTCCTGCGGTTCTGCTGCAATTGTCTAAAAACTACATGATACTATAAGGATAGTTTCACCTGAAAAAAACCTGGCTGCCAGGTCACAGGTGCTTATTTGTCAAAGTCAAGAACTTTAAAAATCCGTTTATTACTTTTTGGAGTAGTTTTATAATAATATTTTCATCAGAAGAACGCCTTCAAATTATATTATATGCTAAAAATGATATGATATGATATATCTATTTCTAAACCAAGCAGCAAAATTACAATAAACAGAAAAAATTAAAATCAATACGAGGTAAAATATGGTGGTAATAAGAACACTTATTACTAATTATAATATTACTAATAATTTAAATGTTCTATACGACCCCCGTTATTTTCGAAACATGATCTATAACCCCTCCTTAGCCTTTCTAAGCACGCCGATATTATTTGAGGTTCTTGGTTAAGACGATTAATTTCATTTACAATTTTTTCTTTCATTTCTTCCGTTTTTGTGTTCCCATTTTGGTAAACGACATTCTTTAAGTGACTCCATAGAAAAGTGTACAAAATGGTAATATCTGGACTATTAGGTGGCCTTTTAATAGTGCAATAACGTCCAATCCACTGATTGTATCGGCGATTAAGATACTGCACAAGTTTACGAACAGCATGGAGCGGCGCTCCGTCTTGTTGCCAAATTATCTTCCGATATGTTTCGAGTGGCAATTCTGCTAAAATGTCCTCAATATTTTTAAGTTTGTTCAAGTTTTTAAGGAGATCGAGATATCTTTCTCCAGTTAAGGATCTCTCATAGAATATTGGCCCGACAATTCTATTGTTAAGCACACCACACCAGACATGAAGAGCAGTGGCGTAGCCAGGTGGGGGCCAGGGGGGGCGACTGCCCCCCGCCCCTCTAGACCAGCGCCCCTGCGCCCAAACAAACTTACCGTATATAAAACAGGTATTATTTACAACATACTATGCTGTGCTTTAAACATTTTTTACTTGCTGGTGTAATTTTAGAAGTCATATCTTAAAATAATAATTGTCCACACTTTTTGTTAATAATTTTTCTGTTCCACAGTGTCAGCGGAGCGGTTATTCTCTTCAAAAGCACTAACACCGCGGAAAAAGCCGCTGAGCGCGGCGTCCGTTTGTGGCGGCATTTCTTTTTATTGTGTCGGTATTGGATATATTCCAGAATTGTTTACTTTATTTTTTAATATTGCAAATCGGCAGATTTCAAACGTATGTTATTTATTTCTGGTACTCATATTCTCCTTTTGTGGTGTTATTTGTCGTTTATTGTCTATCAGGGTAAACTTGTTAAGAGTAAAAATGGATAAAAACAAAAAAAAGTCAGGTGCTCAGTTCAGGAAGGAATATCGTGAAAAAAATGATGTTAGCGCAACAACAGCTAAAAATTACAAGATTTTTTCAAAAAAACGCTGGAGAGAACATTTTTATATTGTCATTATTCTTCCTTTCTGGCCTAAAGTTTCAAATATAGATTTGTTTGTTTATTGTTGTGTGTTTTTTTTTATAAAAATGTTTTAGGAAATAAAGCGCCCCTTTAAACGTTGGCCCCCCCGCCCTGAAAGGTTGACTACGCCACTGATGAAGAGAATACCTTCCTTGGAATTTAATCTCTTGAAATTTTCGGGAATTTTGTCTTGCCCAGCTGTAGTGAACGTAGCTTCATCCGTCCAAAGAATCGTTTGAAACAGGTTAGGATCGTTATCTTGTTTATGGATTAAAATTTGGGAAACAAATTGAACGCAAAGTTCCTTTTGTTCACGTGTTAAATGCTGCACTGGAATAACGTGATATGGAAGATACTTAAAATATTTCAGTGTTCTCTGAACCGTGGCATAGGTTACTCTTTTTCTTGCAGGGCCATACCTCAAGTCTCTAACTGCGTCAGTAATTGACTTCATGGGATACAAAGTAAAATAATTTAGAATAGCTCGATCTCGGTTTCTTTTTCTCATTGTAGTCCTTTTTCTAATATGTAACGATTTTGTTTCTTCGAATAAGACCTTCAGTTTTAAAATCATTTTTACTGATATATTTTGGTGGAAATTTGAAACATATCTTCTTTGTGTTTCCCTGGCGTTTTCATCACATTTATAATAGAGAGTTATAATTTGAAGCCGTTCTTCTGATAAAAACCTCATTATAAAACTACTCACTCCAAAAAGTAATAAACGTATTTTTAAAGTTCTTAACTTTGACAAATAAGCACCTGTGACCTATGGCAGCCAGAGGCCCGATCCTGTAAGCAAATTTTTTGACATTCCTTTTCTCTATCTCTTTCAAAACAGTGACAAACTTATGAGTTACCTTTAAATGCAACAAGAACATGTGATCCCTATTTTGACATTCTCTTTCCTTATATTTTTACAGAGTCCCAGCCCAGGTTTTTTTAGGTAAAACTATCCTTATAGTATCATGCAGTTTTTAGACAATTGCAGCAGAACCGCAGAAAATAAACCCAGCAACCCCTATATCACCGAATTCCTCGTGAAAATCTCTATCTATTGATATAAAAATATACGAGGAATTTCATTTAAAAGATACGTCACTCGTGCTGTAACTCTTTTGTTTTTGTTTCAAATGTTTTTCTGATTCGATTATTGAATTATACGGTAAAAAATACACGAAATGGCTATATTCGTTTTTTAAAAAAATTACAGGGAAGTTCAAAAATAAAGCCCTTTAAAATAAATATCCATGTACACTTAAGTCTTTGAAGGTGAAGAAAAACAAATATTTTATTTGTTAAAAAGTTGGAAATAAGTTGCAAAATTGATTTCAGGCGCCACCATAGACGGCGATTGATCCCTAGAATATTTGACAAAAATGCTGAAAGTGACGCGCTTGACTAAAGGTTGCACTGTCTGCCGGGTTTTTGTAACCGAAAAAAATGTTTTCCAAAATTAATATAAGTTCAAAATAGTTTAATAAATAACATACATTTCAGATTTGTTAAAATACTTTCGAAATTAAAATTTTTTGGAATATTCAAAAGTGGCTGCCGTGACGTCAGAACCGCTAAAATTGTCTGCCATCATTATTTTTCAATTACAGTAGAGGTCTATAATACAAAAAAACGGCAAACTTTTTAAAATACTATTTTAAAATTAACCCGATTTTTATACTTGTACGCGCTACAAAGTTAAATTATAGTGTGCCAATCCAGATGTGTACCCAAAAATTTTACAGTGGTTAATCTAACATGAGCGTGTTAAGGGATTTGGATTATTTTTATGAACGTAAACCATAAATATTTAGCATTTAATGTTTGGATCATTTAATTTAGAGTATTTCCGAACGCACCACAAGTGCTAAGATCCTTTTATGGAAGCATTTGCCCTAAAGTAAGAATAAATCTTGGATTTTGATTGCACCGTCAAGGAAAACAAGTTAAGGTGTTTTTTAATTTAAGTAGCGACTTTTCTCCACTTTCTTAAGAAGAGATTTTTAAAGTAATCTTGATGCTGATTTGGTATTTTACTGTTTTTGGTTTTTCCAAAACATGTTTTAACAAATGGAATATCCGAATGATAATTTAGATATTATAAATGTCATCAATAATGGAATAATTCCACACGGTAAATTATTTCAACGAGATGTATAACCTTAACTTTTTTAAAAGATCTCGCCTAACAAAAGCAACAGTTGAATAAAAGATATTTCTTCGGGGTTTATTTAGGACTAAGGGTAAAACCATACTGGGTTAGAAACAGGCGCGTGCTGGCTCACCGGGATACCGGGTATTTTCCGGTGAGCCCTTGTAAGGTTGCTTCACTGACTTGACAATACGCACGCGACACGACATCGTCCGAGACGACGATTAATTAACACGTTCGCGGACACCTAGTTGACCATAGAGGGTTGTAAAATCACACTTGTTGACAGTTAAGTTGCGTGAATGGGATTTTGTGTAGAGAAAAGCGCGAAGAACACCGATTTGTGTTATAGCGAGCAGCAAATTTGGACGGGATACCGCGCTTTGTCCCAGCAGGTAGAGCCCCAGATAAAGCCACCTTTATCTGGGGTAGAGCGGCATATGCCGCTTTGTCTGCAAACGTGTTAATTAACAATGTCAGCATAGTTTTGTTTCTAGAATATTAGCTTTTGTTTTATATCCTACTGTGGTTTAAAGTAATAAAGTTTAAATACATCGCATAGAAAACCAATATCATCCATGGTGTGTTATATTTTTTAAAAGAGAATTTAATGTGCAATCTTCTTAGATTAAAATGTACAGGGTGTTCCACTTAAAAAAATGAGTTTAGGTTCGATAACTTTTTTACCTGACCCGGTATACTTAGTCAAAAAAGGGAAGATTATTTAACAATCAAAATAAAGAAACTTTTGTATAAAATATTTTTCTGTATCTCTTTTAACTAAGAAAAGGTCATATTGGATTGACTCTCGTTATGCGTCTTCCATAAGTATAAGTAAGAAATTAATTACAATTAATGCTTCTAGGAGCCAAGTTAGCAAAACTATTCAAAGATATACTTTTCTTGCTTTTTTGTCAAACTTATTTTATAAATAATCCATAGCTGAAGGCGATATTAGTTTATCGAGATTTTCTGCATCTGTAGATAGCACTGACAAGTCTAACAGCCATTCTTGTCTCATAGAAGTTCCAAGTTTTTAATCAATTTTAATAAAAAAAAAACAGCCGTTGCAAATGTTAAGGGAAGGGTCAAAAATGGAAAAAATGCTGTTTTGTACCTCCGGAAAACGGGATGCACGGTTATTGAATTTAATCAGTTATAATTCCGTGAGTTTCCTAATGGAACGGATTTTTTGAATTTCAGTTTTTAATTGTATGTTTAAAGCAATTATTTATCATACAGATTAAATGACATATTTTTACTGTATTTAACAGTCAGTTTTTCGGCTTCCTTTTTTATTATTTAATTTAAATATGATAAGAGTTTCTTCCATTGTAACGCTTCGAATGTATTACTCAGGTCACAGAGGCTTTAAAATATTTGTTAAGTTTGATATATTATTATATCTAAACAGCAGTAATACACGTTGACTTTAAAGTACGATTCCGGGTATGCAAATCTCTCATCTTCTGATAGCTCATCAAAAATTCAGTTCGTTATCTTTCGTCATTTATTTTTAAAAACAGTTTTTACCCCCACCCTTTGGCTAATATTCTGGACTCGTTCATCTAACCATGGATGGGATTTTAATTTCTTATTTTGCTCAGTCTATTTAAAAACGCTATATTTCTCTAAGTCATTATTTTCATGCTGTAAAGCGTTAGAATCTGGTTAATAAAGACAATTAATAAAAAAGGACAACCGGCCCTATAAAATCGTTGTTCTCTAAAATATTAATTATACCTAATTTACATTCATAAGGTTCGTCCTTTTTAGTGGAAATTAAATTTATCTGGTGGAAAGTTTTTATTATTAATGAATAATTTTTCTTTATAGTCGATTAAGTGTCGTGTCTTGAAGACCATCTAGTGAAGCATACCTTCGTAAGGGTAATTGTGTATTTTTTCTATTTATCGGTACTAAACATTAACCAACCTTTTTTACTATAGCCAAAAAAGGATATATTTTTTCCAAATCATCGTAACGATTCTCAGTATTGAGTCGACGCGCATACAGTTCTGGACCGTTCTCGAGTAGTTTAAGAATCGTTCGTAAAACCGAACCCGGAAAAAACGTTCGACTTTCGACTCGCTGAGATGAAACGGGCGCGGTGTTGCCAACTTTTTTAAACTTTAAAAAAATAATGGTTTGCTAAGTATTACCTGTATCGACTGTATGAAAGTTTGTTGCCTGGCAATTTCGTGAATAAAATTTACAACAGAATCACAAGCCAACAGGCAAGTGGTTTTGTAAAAAATGTCATAAAAGCCAAAAATTTCAATAAAACAGCAGAAATACTTTGCATAGAAAAATTTTTCTCGAACGATATTCGACAAGATTATTTTACTAGAAAACGAGCCAAATTTTAGCTAGAAACACAGTGTTTATTGTCAGACAGACAATAGTTTTTTCTTTAACCTAACAAAATTTTGTCTCTGAGAAACCATCATCTTGGTTTTGTCCAGGTAAGTGCCAGTAAGAGTTTTGCCAGTAGAAAACAGGTCGTTGCTACGACATTTTGCCAGTGTAAAACAATCTAGTAAAAAATCACTCTTTGGGAAGCCTGAGTAAGATTGTGGAAAACATTTTACGAAATTTTGCTTACACATGTCGAGGCTCCTGTAGCGTGGGGGCCCCGTATTATTGATACGGCTGATACGGCGGTAACTACGCCCTTGCTCCAACAGTGTATTGATATTATAGTTGTTTCTTATTCTTCATTCATAAGAAGTAACTGCAAAAACATTAAAGAAAGGAAAATCCGGGAGATAGGACACAAAACCGAAGAACAATAGGAAATATTTCATCCAAAGAGCTAACCACTGCTGAGGAATCATTACTAATAAAAGTACTGAATTTTATAATTTCTTTCAAGAAAACCTTAGTATTGGACATAAGTGCCGTTGACTCAGCTTCCAATGAAGAACCCCTAGCGAACGTATTCAGATGGATTCTTTAAAAATCAGAACGACCGAAGCAGAACATCAGCAAAGAGGAAGCAAATGCTCTTAGAATCTTGCAAAAGGTGTCTACCACCAAAATTTTGCCCACCGATAAAGGAAATACTACTGTCAACATGAATTCATGAATTCAATTTCCCAAACCTCTACAAGAATACACTGTGTCTTTCGTCATTAAAAATTCGCAACATTTTGTCGAAATAATAGGTGAAAAACAATTACAAACGGAAGATTAATTGGTGACGTAGAAAGTTTTTATACCAACGTCCTAGTAAAAAAAGCTTCAGACATCATTAGAACCAAGCTGGAAAAAGATGATGATCTAGCGCAGGGGTCTCCAAACTACGGCCCGAGGGCCACATCCGGCCCGCGGACAGATTTTGTCCGGCCCGCGGAGAGCTAGCATACTTGAAAACTCCTTTTAGAGAACAAATAATTTTTATAGCAAATTAAATTTAGTTTACTGAAGTATTCTAATTTTATGTTGAATAATTATTAATATGACATCTACATTGAATGGGCTAACTCCGCTAACTCATAACATTCTTGTAGGCTTATTGTTATTGTTTTTGTGATAAGTTGGATAAAGAAACACAGAATTGTAATGAGTAAAGACATGTATAATATGCAGAAAATTTAACTTCAGTATATAATAACTAACAAATTATTGAAATGAATCCAACTAACATTTTATATATTTTAAATAATCACATAACTTATAACAAACATAATCACATATGAAATACTAAGGAGATTTATGTAATTGAGATTTTCCACTGACAATAGTTTGAAGTTGTGGACTAATTTTACTTGTACCAATTATTAAAAGAGATTTAAGATGCTCATCAGTTAATTTCGATCTGTAAACATTTTTTGTGTACTTCATTTTGGAGAAGGTTTTCTCACACAAATAAGTAGTACCAAAAACAGAAACAGACCACGAGCAAATTTATGCAAATTATCAAATTGTGTCAGTGGAAGACTCTTATAAAATTCCAACAAAGATGAGTTTTGATATTTGTTCTTAATTATATCACTGCATTGTAGATCAATCATTTCCATTTGAAGTTCCGGGGCTAGGGTTTCAATGTCAGTATCAAAAAAATTACGAAAAATCTTAATTTGATTCGCAATGGCATAAAAATCCGAGAAACGAGTATCAAAATTTATTTTTAAAGCACTCAAAGTTTCGATTGCAAAATCGATAGGAAACTCAGTCTCAGTAGTGTGGCTGAATATTTCACATGTTTTAAAATGTGAAAAACATTTATTTTGTAGTTGTGATTTAAACAGTCTCAATTTTTTCCCGGAATGATTTGATTTGTGTATAAATCAGGAAGATGCGGGTTTTTCTCCTTGAAACCCCAAATTCAGTTCGTTCACATGTTTTGTCAAATCAACATAGAATGCTAACTTCCACAGCCATGCGTTGTTTTGAATTCAGTAAGGGGCGATGCTTTTCATTAAAAAAAATTTCGATCACTGCTCGAAGTTAAAAAAAGCGCTGAAGGATTTTACAACTAAGCCAGCGTACGGCAGTATGATAAGGTAAGCGTTTCTCCAATCTCTTCAATAAAGTGTCGAATTGTCGGTGATTCAGCCCAAAAGATCTGATAAAATTAACAGTTGATATGACTGGTTTCAGAACGTCAGACATACCCAAAACATTTTCCGCACAAAGACTGTTGATGAATGATACAATGTAAGACTAATGGTTTTGAACCACCGTCATTTTCTAAGCGTTGACACAAGAGCGACCACTCCTTTATCTTTCCCACTCATGTTTTTGCCTCCATCAGTTGTTATACATTTCAAGTTTTTCCATCGAAGGTTCTTTTGATTAATGGCCATTTCAACTCCTTTTAAAAATATCTGTACCAGTAGTTGTGCCATGAATACTATACATATCAAGAAGTTCTTCGTGCACTTCATAGCTTTTATCTACCTCGAATATAAATCAACACCTGAGCAGTATCTGACAATCCGTTGCTCATCCAAAGCCAAAAAAACCACTCAAAATGACCTTTTTGTCGAACAGTTGAGAGAATATATTTTCAGCGATGTTTTCTACCCTTCGAGCCACAGTGTTTGCTGACATACTGACAGTTTTTAATAAATTTATCTTTTCAGGGCACATTTCTTAGGCTACTGCAATTATGCATTCTTTGATCATTTCTCCATCGGTGAATGGTTTTCCACGTTTTGCAATTTCAAGAGCCACACGAAAGCTGGCACGAGTTGAAGCCTCTTGTTCAATTTTGAGTTTTGTAAATGAAGATTGCTGCGATTTCAATCCGCGCTTTCTATACATAGATACTTTAAAATTTTAGTATATCTTAGCAATTCGTTACAGCAGAAAAGCTAGTGAAAAATTCTGAGTAGGTTCTTGAGGCACATTAAAAATTTGTGTAATTGTCCTCAAATGACCCCTAAACAAAAAAGTCAAGGTCTGGCTGAAGGGTAGCAGCCCCTTACCAACACTTGAATTAAAAAAAATTAAGGGTTAGTAGGGGGCCGCTCCCCTTCAGCCAGACTTTAAATTTTTTTAGGGATCCTTTAAAGACAATTATACAAATTTTCAAAGTGCCTCAAGAACCTACTCAAAATGGTTCACCAGCTCTCGGACTATTATTTAAGGCAGGTGTGGGAAAAACAGCCACTAATCATTTATTAAATAATAAATGTTATGCCACGTTTTCCTCGTTACGTTAATTAAGTTTTAAAATCTGCATGAATCTTATTTTAAAAAACCATTCTTTTTCATATGTTTATAAAAAGCACCGCTACCCAGTTTAAAGACAGAAATAATTAGGTTAACAAATAAACGACTGTATTGTTTGTACCTGTATAGGTTATCTACCATTTTCCAAAAATTGTAATCTTGCAAGGGTTCCTTTCTGAAAATTGAGAGTAAAAAGTGACAAAGCTCAGCAGCCCAATAGGTAAGTAGAGAAAAAATCCCAGATGCTCATTTTCTGCAGAGTTTAGTGAAATGGTACATTTACAAAAAGTACGGCCATCTTTGCTTTCTATTTTACACCTGCTAAAGGCAGGATAAAGAAAACTAATCCAAATTGTTGAACTGTGTTAAAAGTTCTTATATATACAGGGTGTCCCAAAGGTATGGTCCAAAGTTTGGGATCATGTAGATTGGATTAAAATAAGATAACAACTTCATATAACTTTTTGCTTTATGCCCCTTCTTTACCGAGCTATTAGCTCTTAAAGGTAACAATTGAAAATCGATTGTTTATTAATAACTTTTAAACGGCTTGTACGATCTAGATTTTTTTTTGTTGATTAATTCTAGCTAATAACTGTCTTGCATTAACTGCTTTAAACAAGCCCCGAAACCATTAAAGATACCAGGTCCGAACTATCAAATTTTTGCAGTGTTGCCATTGTTAACATTTTGACCTTACTGGTACATTCCCCTGAGTTTTCTATGGAAAAAATGTATCCTTTATCTTTATTGATAGGACTAGCGGTTTTCGCTTAAAATGCATTTAAAATCATTAAGGTAGACTCGAGGGCTCTCGATAAGATATACCCTGGGGCTCTCAATAAGGTGTACTTGAGGACTCCCTACGAATCTTATGTCAAAATCTATTACCAGAAGTCAATTTTCAGCTGAAAATTATAAATTAAAAGTTAAAAAAAACTAAATTTATTAAAAAAAATAAAACAATAAAACCATACAACAAAGTAGAAACTTTATGATTATTAGTAGAATAACAAAAAAAAACTGCTATGCGTAACTTTAACTAAGGTATGTGTTTAAAGTGACACTGTACGCTACACATTTTTCTTAATTTACTAAGACATGGTTTTAGACCTGAAACAACATTTGGATTATTCCTTGTATTTAGAAGTTTATTAAAAAGAACTATGTTTCATTGCGCTGCAATAAGGAATAATCCTAACATGTTTTTCAGGTTTAAAGGGCATGTCTTAGTAAATTTAAAGGGAAAAATGTAGCTGACAGGAGTACTTTAGTACAATTTTTCCGCATAGCTTTTTTTTTGTTATTCTACAATAAATAAAGTTTCTCTTTTGTATGGTTTTATTTTTTTTTTCTTAAAATAAATTAAGTTTTTTTTATTTTTAATTTTTAATTTTCGCTAAAATTTTCCGAAATAGATTTTGACATAAAATTCATAGGGAGCCCTTTAAAATTATTATTGAACTTAACTCGGTAAAGAAGGGGCATAGAGCAAAAAGTTATAAAAAATTGTTACCTTATTTTATCCAATCTACATATCCCAAACTTTGGACCATACCTTTTGGGAATTTATATATATATATATATATATATATATATATATATATATATATATATATATATATATATATATATATATATATATAAAGGGGTACATTAAGATATGAAACATGCACATATTTTTATTGACAAAATTAATTAAATAAATAAATTACAACAAAACAATTTTATAACAAATGTTCATCTTAAATACTTAATGTAATTATTTTTAATATATTAGGACTAAAAAAATGTATAAATTATTATTGATTTTTTGTAATATTTAAGCACAAGTTCTTTTTTTTTATTGCATACTTTTTAATTTATTAAAGTATAAATGTTACATTTTTTAGTAGGCCTGCTATGCACAATATTTTTGTAACTACGATTTTATTGTTGAGAAAATTTACTCTAAGTTTAATCATCCGAAAATAAGGATGTATAGTTAATTTACATTCCACTTTTTTGAGTCAGATACAAACAGTTGTTTCATGAAAATCATGTCTCTTTCAAATAGTAGGCAAATATTTTTATATAAAGAAAGTATAGAATTTAACACAAATTCCACCACAAAATTTCCGGGGAATAACCCCAAAATCCTCATTTTTGTTGGGGGGTACTCCATAGTTTTCAAATCCCCCAGTGTGTGCCAAGGGCGCGGCCACACCTAGATACGTCCCTGTGCAGCACAAACTTTAACCTTCGTCGGCCATAAAGGCTTATATGAAATCATGTAAGGGTCTGTTCAAAAACTGTGTCACGCTAAATTTCAGCATTTTTGACCCCCTACCCTCCCCCCCTTGTCACGATTTTAAAATATTTGTTGATAATTAATATATTGTACACACAAAAATCAAGAAAAAAAATATGGTAGATTTTTTTAAAAACTACGAACGTCACGTTTTCATAGACCCCCTGTCACCTGTTGTCACATCTTGTCACACTAAGCGAAACCTCCCCCTGTCTTGCAAACGCATTTTATGAACGACCCCTAAGTATTAAGTACCGGTACCAGATTTGTAATTATTTAATCCCTGTTTCCTCAGTTCCGTAAAAAATGTCCCAGTACCAAAATATGCAATTAACAGTGCATTTCTATACCTTTTGGACATCGCGGTAATACCACAAAGAAATGTTTACGAGTTAAGCCGGAGTCTCATGCGTCCGATTTTCGATGATCCGACGTACGAAATTTTTTTAAATATTGTGTCGGAAAACGATATCCGTTCAAAAGAAAAGAAAGAAGAGCATTTTGAATGTCAACCTGAAAATTGCAACGAAAGAAGAGGAAATAATAACCTAATTAGAACTTTTTAAATAATTTTAATTTTGCGATTTGCTTCGATTGCCGTGGAGTAAAGCCACACCGGGGGTGAATTGAGTAACCCCCATCCAAGCAAGCAAGCAATTTTGCGATTTGCGATTATTGTTATAAAAACAGATTTTTTAATTCTTAGCGGAACTAAAATATTATTATTTAATGGAAGAAAATAAAGTGGTTGTTGAGTATGAGATAAATTCAAGTTAGGATTAAAAGTTTTTAAAGATTTAAAATTATAATTGTTCATTCTAATATTCAATATATATTAAAATTACCCCAACAAAGTACATAAAGTAAATTTAAAATCAATTTAACTCTATCAGACGTCGGATAAAATGCTAAAACATTCGGATAAAAAACGGCGCCAAAATGCTCTGACCAATCAAAATACTTTCGGATGATCGGATCGTCGGAGATCGGACGCATGAGACTCCGGCTTTACGCCAAAACGGCGCGTGTTGGGGGCTTGAAGGACTATAGGAATAGGGTATGTTAATCTGACACGCACGGTGTAAGAAAAGGTATAAAATACTTATTAGGGTAATGATGTCTTTAAAAAATTTGGAAAATGGGAAATTTGTTTTTTTTTACTTTTATTCGCGTGTACCATGTTTTAAAGCTATAGAAAATCTTTTGTATTCAATATTTTTTGGATCTTATACTATTTTTATTATCTAGATGAAGGGAAATCTTAAATAGTATATTTTAGCTAAACTTGTGGTTTAAAGTTTAAAATTTTTCTAACAAAAAATGTTTTTGGTCTTTATTTAGTTTCAACGTTTTTAAAATAATTAAATAATATTTAAATTTTAATAATAACAATTCGGGCCATAAAGAAAAAATAAATGCCAAAAAAAGGGGAAATATGAATGGGTAAAGAATTATAAAAGAAGCAATTTTTTCTCTTTCAGTTTTTAGATATTTTAGAGATAATGTAATTTTTTTAAGTGTAAAATTGACGAGATTATAGAAATAAAGTAATTAATTCTGTGGGGTCTTTTGGCTGAAGCAAATCTAAATTTGGCCTGAATCTATTTAGTAAGATTAAGCTAATTCTCAAATTTTAAAATTTTTAAGTATGACTACAAAGGTCAAAATTTACGTGATTCATATCTCCTGACTATATAAAAATATGAATATTTTATTTATATTTTTTGTATGTTTTTTTTTTAAAAAATTTTAAATATGGAAATACTTATTTTTGATTAGTATTCTTTATTTGTTTTAATCACTAGAGATAATTAAGTCTGTTTATAGTATTGTTTCTAATTTTGACAGCTCGTGAAAAACAGCAGTAAAAATACACTTTTTTGGTCTTCTCTAAATTATTGGAATTCTACTTCTGAACTGAAAGTTAATTACAATTTTAAAAAAGGCCAGAGCGCTTGTCTGAAGGGAGAAAGATTATTTTAAACGTATATTTACTAATTGTAAGTACTATAATAATTTCTTTAAGAAAAAAAGTAAATTAACTGCTAATTTTTTGTTAAATTTGGTTCTTAAAAAATAAAAATTGTATTCTAACACAAAGATTTCTTTGCAGGCAAAGAATTTCCTTTTCACCATCTGAATACCATCCATCACAAAAGAAGATTGCTTCTAAGTGGTATAAGCAACATACTTTTGAGGTAACCACTAGCACGCCATCCAAATATTCCATCTTGTGTCCTGGATATTGGCCTCGACATAGTGACGCAAGAACATTTGAAGCCGAAGGCGAAGCGAGTGGGAGCATCCGACTATAACGCCAGCCAAACTTCGCGCAATCGAGAACTCGATGGCGGTATAGGTGCTCGTTTTCTTTCGTGAATCGTCTGGACAACCTCTGGATAGCAAGTTTTGCCAAGAAATTATTTTAACCCGGTAAGTTTTTTTTTTATTAAATTTAATTTTGTTTTTTAAATTGTAAAAAAAAACAAATTCCTTATAAGGCAAGAAGCCGTGCTTCGGTATCGCATTTCTTTCGTGCCACTATTGATGGCTCGTAGTGTAAACCAATTAAGATTAGTTTACTTTAATTAAAGCTAAAAATGTTTCGCAGGCGTGGAGTATGCGTCACATGCACCAGTTTATACTTTAACCTATTTAATTTAAACGTTCATAATTATTTATGTCTTTGTGCCAGTTGAGACTTCTTAAACGTGTGTGTGTAGCCTTGCGATAACACCTTATCAGTCGAGTGTTTGAGTGAGGTTGCGCCGAAGTGGGGTCAGGGGGGACTTCAAATGAGTACCGAAACTGCTGTTGGCTACGCGACGTTTGGGACGCGGCCAATGTGCAACAGAGTTTTGGTTTTTCGTTCTTGAAGTGCACAAAAAACAGTAGCGGCGCGTGATTTATATGAATCACATAAAGTCTATAAGTAAAAACTTTTAGATTATTGCATTTTTGTATATCCGTATCTTAAATATTTTATGTTGCGTGATGTAAAAATTTTATCCCTATTTAGGTCAGCCGGGTAATCATTTATTACCTGGAAATTTTATTACAGGCTAATCCTTATTTTTGGTAAACAATCCGGCTATTATTTTTACCTACGCCTACCTGATGATTTCGTCCGGCCTGTTCCCGATCAGAATGCTTTTACGTGACGTAGTGAGTGTACTGTACATTTTTTTTTATTATAAGGAATAATTTTAACCGACATAATCGAATGATTCATTTTTGCTCAAAGAAAAAAATATCAAGCGCACTTTCTAATTATGTAAATTTAAGTGCTGGCAAGGTAGATATCTTTAAGTTTTTATCAGTTAAGGAAAACCGGTGTTACGGCTGATAGGGCAATAAAATAAGATAAATAAAGTAAAAGGATTTATGACTTTTAAAGGAATATTACAAAAAAATTGCTACTATTCACACGCATGAAAAAAGTTTTTAATTTCGCTACATTTAGAAATGTAATGTAATGTGTTTAGCTTAAAACACACATGTGGAACCTGCTAAATAAACAACAATTTTAACTTCATTACATCATGTATGAGTGTGTACTATAATAACATAAACATATCTTAGTTTTAAGAAGGCCAAACCTTTTAAAAGGATCGTTTTTGCCAGTGGCGGAAATAGGAAGGACAAGGGAGCTTTACAGGTCATATGGATTTTTTCTATTTTATCTGTATCAGCCTGGAAAATGAAAATATTATATAAACTAAGTATAAAAATATTAATTGTGGAAAACTACAAATTGGTTTGCGGAAGGATCTAAATAAACAATATTATAAGTACACAATTACTAAAAATAACAAAACTGGGCATAATGATAAAGTAAGGGGATTCACAGAGATTGTGGAGTATGAATAATATACTATTTAGTAGGCCATAATTGAAATTATATTTCGGAAAGACGATGACCAAATGAAACTTAATTTGATATAAAAAGGAACTGAGATAACATAAGAGGTTGTTTTAATTAGAAAAAAAATGCCTAAATTTAAATCATTTTGATATCAAGTGTCTTTACGAAACCCTAAATAAAAACTTAGTACTGCTAAACATCCACTGAACCATTTAATTTATTTTATTATAATTGTAAACAACTCCTCGGGTTTTATACAGTTTTTATAAATAATTAGGAATGTGACGTTCGTACATATTTACCAAAACAATTTATTATGAGACGAAACTACTTATATACCAAACTTAATCAATCTTTAATAGGCTGATCTTGGTTAACCAATGTGCATTCATAAATTCCTGACATCATACTAAATTCAACTGGGTGATCATGGGCCAAAACCATTAGCCGGACGTTAATCGGAGGTAGCCTAGAGGTAGTAGTTATTTGTATAACATCTGTGGTGGTACTACCGCGGTGTCTAAAGCGTAACGTAAAAATGGAATATCCTTATTTTTTGGTTCTCGGTTATCTGAAAACCCGGCACCAACGGTACTTAGAATTTGGGATTCATATAAGCCTTCGTGGACTGTCACAAAGATTAAAAATAGATAGTATGCATGTTATTACCCTGAAAAATGGCAGTAAAACATTTTTGTTCTTTTTTAATTTAAACCTCTATATATATATATATATATATATATATATATATATATATATATATATATATATATATATATATATATATATATATATATATATATATATATATATATATATATATATATATATATATATATATATATATATATATATATATATATATATATATATATATATATATATATATATATATATATATATATATATATATATATATATATATATATATATATATATATATATATATATATATATATATATATATATATATATATATATATATATATATATATATATATATATATATATATATATATATATATATATATATATATATATATATATATATATATATATATAGAGAGGTTTTATTCTCAAAAAAGACAAATGTTTTGCTGCCATTTTTCAGGGTAATAACTATGCATACCTCTTTTTTTATCTTTGTGACGATCCACGAAGGCTTATATGAATCCCAAATTCTAAGTACCCGTTGGTGCCGGGTTTTCAGGCAGCCGAGAACAAATAGGATGGCACGTTACGCACCCAGGTTGCCGCGGTAGTACCACCACAGATGTTGCAAGCTACTACCTCTAGGCTACTACCTCCGATCGTCCGGCCTAATAGTTTTGGCCCATGATCACCCGTTAATTTAAGTGATATCAGTGAATGCATTGACCCAAAAGTCAGCCTATTAAGATTGTTAAGTTTGGTATATAAGTAGTTTCTCATAATATAAATTGTTTTGAAATGGAGTCACATTCTAATTGGCCAAACCCGAGGAGATTGTTTACAATTAATAAAATAAATTAAAATGATTCGATGTGGATGTTTAGCAGTACTAAGTTTTGTTGCCCAGGGTTTCGTAAAGTTTTTGATGTATTTAAATTTAGGCATTTTTTCTAATTAAAACGGCCTCTTTATGGTATCTCAGTTCCTTTTACATATCAAAAAATTAAGTTTCATTTGGTCGAAATATAATTTCAGTATGGCCTACTAAGCTAGTATATTATTCGCCTCACAATCTCTATTGAATCACACTATATCATTATGCCCGGATTTTTGTATTTTTAGTAATTGTACTTATAATATTGTTTATTTAGATCCTTCCGCAAACCAATTTATAGTTTTCCACAATTAATATTTTTATATTTTGGTTTATGTAATATTTTCATTTTCAGGCTGACTTCACAAAATAGAAAAAATCCATATATATATAAAGAAGCTCCCTTGTCCTTCTATTTCCGCCACTGGCAAAAACGATCGCTTCGCGGCCTTCTTAAAACTAAGACTATGTTTATATGTTTATTATAGTACACGCTCGCTTACGTAATGAAGTTAAAATTGTTATTTATTTAGCGGGTTCCTTTAAGCAACACGGCCGATACATTTCTAAATGTAACGAAATTAAAACTTTTCATGCGTGTGAGTGAGTAGCTTGATTTTTTTATGTAATGGTATTTGAAGTCATGGAAATCCTTTTACTTTATTTATCTTATTTTGTGCCCTCGACCGTAACACCAGTTTTTTGGCAAAAAAAAAGATATCTGCCTTGCCGGCAGAAACATGGTTAAGAAAGTGCGCTTCAATTTTTTCTTTTGGTAAAAATAGATTCGATTATGTTTTTATCGGTTAAAAAATTATTCCTTATAATAAAAAAAAAAATGTACAACCCTTGCTACGTCGCGTAAAGCCCTTCTGATCGGGAACGAAGCGGACGAAGCAGGTAAAACTAGCCGAGATTATTTACCAAAAAATTAAGGATTAACCTAATATTGTAAATTTCCAGGTAATAAATGATTACCTATTTTGACAGGATAAAAATTATTGCGGACCATAATATATATATTTGAAAATATAGTGCAATTTACAAATTCAAAAATCAATAAATTTCTGGTCGGTCATATTGTTATTAGTTAAAGCGGCTTTTTAATTTTCCTTATTATTTTTAAGACGTGACAAATATCATCTTGCAAATTAATTAAAATTTTGTTAACATACAATCATAAAAGTAGGAACAGTAAACTTTTCCGTTTAGACAGCAATTCTGGAATGGCTTAATCAAATTAAATTTATTCCAAGAATTTTTAGCCCGCAATTCTGCCATACATAAACTGGGAAAAAGTTTATACCTGCCTATTTGGTCCGCAATCCGGATATACCCTCCTAATCAAAGCTGCATAAGAAATCTTTTTTATATATCTCTAAGGCATAGATTAAAGAATATACAATATATGAGTTGCGTCACTCGTGGCGGCTGTCAAAACGCACCCTTCTTATCCCCGCCTTTCAAATATATTCGTACCAGTCTATGGGGTGAAGCCGACTGATACGCAATGCGCCAGTGGCTGTAACCGTGCGCTTTGATATATCGTGTCCGTAAAAAAAAAGTTGAATATGTCTGGTAATAATATTTGTTTAGTGGATAATTGTGAAAGTAGAATCAAAGGCGATCTATCGTTTTTTAGATGCCCAAAGGACCAAATTAATATAAATAATATAGATTAGACTATTTTATTGGTATTTGTATTGAAAATATATTAAACCTTCAAATATCAAGCTTGGTATAGTGCTTTGGGATTCACTAAGTTCCACAAATTTGCTAATTAAACGTTAGAACAATGTCAGATCCGTATTAGAGTTTGTGCTTTTTCAAAGATAAAGATTTTTCTTACCCTTTTAGGAATCGCATTCATTCATATGCGATTCCATCTGTAGGTTTACCCAGTCAGCGTACTAGAGAGGTAAATTTTAACATTTGTTCTATTAAAAACTTAAGTAAAATTACATTTGTGTACCTTCTAATGTACAATGAGATCATCTTTTCAGTATTGTTCTCATGTCTAGGGAATGGCGTCTCCCATAACTCTTAGAATTCTTGATTTCATTTAGGGAAGCGCTATTCATCCTTATAATATTTCCATGCTTACGGCTTCTTCTCTCGCCCACCGGCGAGCTGTAGGGGATCTGTCTCTTTTTCTAGATATTTTTACAACTTCTGCTTTAAGAAGTTGGTCAGTATAGTTCCACCCCTGACAGCTTCCAATAGAGCGTTTATCAAGTTTAAGAGGCCCACAACTTTCCACTTTGTTAGTTCCTTTATCCCTAGAGTATCCAGACCGTGGAACCTACTACCACCAGAAGATTTGCCTTTTCCTCCAAATCCCCAAGTATTTAGGTCTCGTGTCAATAGACTTCATCTTACCACTCTTAAGACACCCACGGTACATTGGTATTTAGGCCTTCGCCCTTCGTGGACTATCTCAAGATAAAAAATAACAGCTGCAGAATTTCATTTTGCACTCCTAATACACAAATAAAAATTGTTGTGCATATCTACACATTTTGCTAGTGACCCGTTAATTATCCGTAAAAGTCTGGTCTACCTTTTTAGATGTTTTCAATAAATTGCTATTTTTCTTTACATTATACAATAACCCTACAACTATAAACCATTCTTTTTACCTTTAAACTACAAACCAGGGTAAACATTTACACCACGGGATTTTTGCTCTTAAAATCGTTCTGAAAGCAGAAATCTGACTTATGAGTACTCGACTTTTTTGTTTTGTTATCCCCAAGAGAATGGTGAAGAGCAAATTCAATGTTATCAAGATTTCGTTGGTTAATAATTGATCTGAATAGCTAAAAGTACAGTACTTAAAAACAGCCAAACCGTCATTTAACAGACAAAAATTTATAACTATTTTTCTAAACAACCGATTTTCAAATTTCCAACGGGATTTCAAAGTGGATATTTATGGCTTTAGGCAAAAATATACCATCGTGATGTTTTGCTAAAAATAGTCTATTTATTTGGGACTTTGAAAATTCAAACAAATTAAGAATCCGATTAATGGAAAAATTAAAATAAATATCCATAAAATATTGGTTTTCAAGAATCTATTTTTATTTCTCTCATGGAACATATGAAAAAAAGATAAATTTATCAGATATAAAATATTTAAAAATACAGTTAAGATTTTACTCATTATTATTTACTTATTATTGTTTTACTAGGGCTAGATATTTACCCCGATCTGTAGTTCTAGGAATAATTGTTAATAGGTAATAGAGACAAAAAATTAAACATTTATTTGCAGTAAAATTGGTGACCATAAACAAATATTATTAACATTATGCTTATATTATCGTAATAATCATTACAATAATGAAAAATCTACTCCGCGTTCCCCGACAGTCCCTATCAGAGGAAACGCTTGAATAAATTGGTATCGTTTACACAAATATCCCCTGAAACTTTTTGGCGGTTCGCGATCGGCGAAGACGCCACACGGTGTCTTTAAAGCCAAAAGACCAAGTTTTATATGCAAGTAATCTAACATATTGTATATTCTTTAAACTATGTCTAAGACTAAGGGAAATGCGTTAATCGGAGGGGGTAAATATTTTGTCTCAATAATGTAAATGGAGTAAATATTAGAAATTAAATAAAAAGCTGCATGGGATAAAGCAATAAAAAAAATTAAAATGTGATGTCGTATTAATAAGTTCTTGTTGGGTTTTTTCGCCTGAAAGGTTTCTAAAAAATGTGACCACTTTGGTCCTGATCTCGGGGTATAGCAACTAAGTGTGCTCAGCCCTATTGACCCCTATAAACTGGCAGATGCCTGAAACAGTAAAAAGAAAAAAACCCAAAAATTCAAAACACTTACCTACGTTTCGGTGGTAAGTCGACCACTGTTATCAAGTTTAACTTTTATTAAAAATAAAATAGAAATTAAAATTAAATTTATAGGAATTTTGGTATAAAATTTAGGAGATTCTAAGAACTTTTTTATTATTTATGATGTTTTAACATGTCATGCTTTGACTGGTATATCTATAATTTTCAAAAAGACAAAAAGAGTGTGTGCTAATTAATTTTAAGTTTACCTAAAATTGCTTCAACATTAGGCATAACATGTATTATTTGAATTAACAGATGTTGATGCTACACATTTTCTCTTATTTATTAATAAAAATACATTTTTTCATTTTACGTTTTTTGGAACAAGCTTCCTTTGCTAAAGTAAGTGTAAAAATTAATACTTTTAGTATTCTTTAACATACAAAAATAAACCACTATTGTGTTGTTTTTTCATTTTTCATGTAAATAGGGATTATCACTGATATTTCTTATTCTTTGGATCTTTGGTTCTTTAGCATAAAGTCAAGGTTTAAAATATTTTTAGCGATCTGTGCAGCGCCAGCGAGAGCCATTCTTGGTCATGGGTATGGAAAAATATGTAAATATCATAAAAAGGGTTTGAAACTAGTAATGACACATGATATTTTTATTTTTAAACTGATATAAACTTTACGGGTGGAAAAAAATAAGTATATATATATATATATATATATATATATATATATATATATATATATATATATATATATATATATATATATATATATATATATATATATATATGTATATACAGGATGGTCCTAAGTACGTTTTGATGTAAAAAGTTTATATAAACCTAATTTATTCAAACTTGGTACATAATAACATATGTACAAGCTCCATATTTTGCAGATATTAAAAGTTTGTGGGACTCACCAGTGGCGTAAATAATAGAAGTCGGCCAAGGTTTTTTTTACGGAATCGATGGTACGACACTGACTTTTTCAAATTGTGTCGACTTTTTTTAATGTCTAAACCTAAAAACACAAAAAAACACTTGTTTTTTTTTACAATGAGCCGTCTTGAAACCAAAAAATAAAATATATCTTTACATTTTTATTTCATGTACTTTTATTTAGGATGACTAAAAACAAAAAAACAAGTTTAATATAAATAATTCTTTCTTTATTTTTTTTTGTTAGAGAACTTATTACTATAAAGATAAAGCATATAGTCAACTTTACGCTATTAAAAAGGCAAAAATGACTTTTGTCACTTATAATTTTACCTGTATGAACTTAAGAACCACCCTGTATATATATATATATATATATATATATATATATATATATATATATATATATATATATATATATATATATATATATAAAATTAAGAAAAAAATATATGAAAAAATCCGAATATTTCTTACAAACCTATAGTTTTAAATAATTAATATGTCGGCATTAACAGATTATTTTATTTTAAAATAAAGGAAAAGCAATACTAAAAATATAAATATTTGACTTATCAGAAAAGTTAAATACAATTCTTAAAATTATTGATTTATTTCTTTTCAAATTGTCCACAAAATGGAATTTAAAATTTTATCACACCTAATACATTTTTTAAGGTCTGTTCGTAAGTAGAAAATATAGGTCCAAGCCCTTAGAACTTTTATTATGGAATTACAATGACAATCACAAATCGATTTATTACCAAAATGCAGAAAATTGTCGCTATTTCTTTTGCCAGATGAGACCTTTTCGATCCTGGCCTCAGGGATAGACCTGTGCACAAGTCGACTGACCGTTATAAACTTGCAGATCAGCCTCGAAAATACTGATCATAGCCATCTTGGAATAATTTATACTTTGTATGCCATCTAAACCAAACGAAATTTGATGAAAAAAAAATATCGTCAATCCCAAGTTTTTAGTGTTATTGAAATCATAACATTGTCTAACACTTTTAAAGCCTTAATATTTTCATCGCTTCTGCTTCGAAAATTCGAATATAAGAGCGACGGATCCCTTAGAGCTCGTCGGTGGGAAAGAGAAAGAAGCTTTACTGTAAGCGTGAGATTATTAATTAGACAAATAGCTCTATTTCGAATAAAATCAAGAATGCTAAGAGTTGTAGGAGACGCTATTCTCCAGACGTAAGAACAATATTCTAAATAGGATTTGATTGGGGACACATACAGAGTATACAGATTAGAAGGAGGGAAATACTTTCTGGCTCGAAAGAGGAGTCCAAGCTTTTTTGAAGCCGCTATAATATGAATGTATGCGCTCATGCTAGTTAAGATAATTCTTAAAAGTAACGCCAGTAAGATTAAATGACTTTTTGTTCTGCAAAACTTGTCTGCTCTTATGTAAGAGATAAACATTGGCAGACTTTTTCTACGGGCAGCAAACCTGACTTTATTTTGGAGGCATTAAACTGGACAATATTTTTGGTACCTCAATCCAAAAATAGGTTAAGGTCTTTTTAAGGATGCATCTCTTTTACCCTGCGTTAGTTTTTCAAATCAGTCTTAGAGGCTGGTTTAATAAATTGAATATTAGAGTGGAGGGTACTATCGTCAGCAAAACTATGAATAAGATTGGATTGGAGGGAAGAAGATCATTGATGTGAAGGAGAAGCAGAGTTGGTGCCAGTATTAAGTCCCGGGGCACCCTGGCATTAATTTAATAAAAGTTAAAAGAATGATCATTTACAATAACTGATTTACGTCGATTAGAAAGGCATCTAGAGAGCTAAGAACAGAGCTTAAGTGGAACACCGTAGAAAGAAAGCTTGATCAAAAGCCCATCTTGCCAGACCTGAACAAAAGCTTTGGATATGTCAAGAGTAACGATCTGTGATTTACCGAGAAACTTAAGGGACTTATTCCATCTTTCGTGACGGTATTTTAACGATATTTTTTTTCAAATTTTGTTTGGTTTAGATGGCATACTAAGTATTAATTATTTCAAGATGGCTATTTTTTGCATTTTCTAGGTCTATTTTCTAGTCAATAAATCTTACTTATCATGTAAAATGTCAATAATGACTATTTAAAAGGGCATATTGATTAAGTCCATTTTTTCCGCGATGGGTTGACGATTTAAAATATTAATCAGCAGCGGGTAGATCATTACCTATAAAATGTTAACATTGCTCAAAAATAAATGATTTAAACATACTAAATAAATAAAATAACAACGGTCCTTGCGGCGTTAAACACCGCTTTCCATGAGATCAGCAAATTTAAACAACGCTGGGCACTGTCAGTAACTGCATGGGTGGCCGCCAGTGAACATGTGTTGTTGGATGTGGTTCGGAATCCAAGTTAAACACCCGCTCGAATGACATTATCCAGACATTAATGGGGGATACTTCAGAGGTATAGTCTGTCTCAAAGTATACCGTGTTAGCTCTTGCCTTTATTTATGGATTATACCTGCCGACAGCAATAAAACTGCGGATCGGTAGGTATTAAAGGACAGAACATTAGGAACAGACTTTAATAATATAAAGATTTATAATTTATTGTTTATTTAGGTAAGTATAATTTTAAAATTACATTAAGAAATTAAATATATGCAAAGTTTTAATAAATTTATAACTGCATTATCTATACATAATTACATTTTAATCTAAATATATAAATCTAATTCTGTTTCACTATCAGAGTCATCATTGAGCTTAATTACAATAGGATTTATGTTGTTTTGGATAGAAAAGTAAGTCCTCAATTTTTATAATATGCTGTAGTGAATTTTTCGAGCTCTCAACTGGTATGTTAGTAATTACATTTTTTATCAAATTTATAACACTGGGACTTAAAGTAAGTGTAACACTTTCTGCTCTGATCTTTGATTTTATTTGCGTCCACAAATGCTCTATGGGGTTAAACATACAGTAATACGGAGGAAGTCGTAAGACAGTATGCCCAGCCTGTTCAGCCAAATTATCACATACATATTGTTTTTTAATTGCATATGAATTTAGGACTTCCAAAAGATGCGTTTATTTGTAACTGAATTCAAAATAAATATAATTTTCTAACAAATATTCCTGAATTTCAGTTTTTGAACTTGATGAAGCTGGAGCAGACGGCTGTGGTAGCTTGCGTTATCCATGACAATAACACTGTTGTTTGGAATATTTTTTAAAAGATAATTTTGAAACCAGTTTTCAAAAAGTTCTGCACTTGTATCCTCATGATAATCCAAGCTAGAATCCTTAATATTCTTTGCAGACAACAGCAAGCAGTTTGGGACAAATCCGTCTTCTGAACCAGCTTGTATTATAGTAATGCGTTTTCCTGTATTTGAAGGTGCCTTCTTCTGACAGTTTTGACTGGAATCAACCCATCCTTTGAATATTGCGTCGTGTGTATCGAACCATGTTTCATCAAGGTAAATTATGGATCTGTTTTCTAACCTATATCTTTTAATTTCTTGAAGGTAATTAAATCTCCAAGTGCGTAATCTGTGCGATTCCATTACTACTTGTCTTTTGTCTATTTTGCGGTATTTAAATCCCATTTTACAAACAACTCTATGGAGGGTGGCACGGCTAATATTTTTATTGGTTTCGTATTCGTCTAGCTTTTTTCAGTTTATCCAAGGTAGGAATAACTCCGCTTTCATAAAGACAATATAATTTCCTTCTTATTAGGTCCTGATCGCTATTGTCAATACGTTGAGATTTAAAATCACTACGTTTTTTTCTTTTGTTGAATTCTTCACTAATAATACTATCCCTTATCGATGTAATTGGAGTTTTTGTAAGTATACAGGTTTCTTTTAAAGCTTCTTGTTAATTAGACCTCTACTGATTAAAGTTTCATACACATTTTTCACAACCTGTTTTGCATCTAATGACAAATGATTTCGACGCGACATAGTTATATTCTCGTAAAACAACTTTTTCGAAACGCACAGTAAAAACGGTTGTTCAACATTGCCACTAAAATATTAGCCAAAATATTTATATGCCTAAGGGTTAATACTCAAGAAATACCTGGCCCACCCCTGTCCTTATGAAGAAATGGGTTTACCCAATAACAATAGGTAATAAAATCGTTAAAAGTTTATTGGGATATGGCCCCCCAAAAGCCATAACGATATACTTTGAGACAGACTATAACAGTTATTTGTATAACGTCCGTGGTGGCATTACCGCTGCCCTAAAACGCAAAAACTTAATATTTCAATATTTGGAAAACGTTGATGAAATTGGGAAAAAATGCTTTAAATATCTAAGAGCCCAGCTAACTTCTATTTAGGCTTTATGCAAGCCCATCATAAAGATAAAAAAACCTTAAGGCGGCTTAGAAAAAAATTAATAAAAAAATATTTCAGACTCCGAGCCAACTTTCAACAAATTTTTTCCATTATTTATAAAAAGTTTTAAAATTTTAAGACTTTAAAGTCTTTAAAAAGCAAAATATTGGCATTTTTCCTAAATGATATTTAAATATTTTTTAAAAATATTAACTTTTTAAATTAAACTGGAGGTATTCTTAAATAGTTTAAAAAAAAACTGAAAAAATATTTAAAAACTTTGTAATTACTTTTATAATTAATGTTTTAGTCATGTAAATTTAAAAAACCTTATTTTTTTTGCAACAAACATAAATTGAAAATATATCTTACATGCCTTAAAACAAACTTCGGTATAAGTTCTTTTCTTTATACTGTTGGTTTTTGCATTGATATATAAGTTTGACAATTATTTTTTTTTTAAATTTTCAATCATTTTTGAAAGCTAATTAAACTCCATTTTTTAATTAAGATTTCATAAAAACCTAGTTTTATAGTATAAAAAAATTCAATTTATAAAAAATTAAACCTTTTTTGTCTTTTTTAAAATTTTTTGTTACTATTATTGCGAGAAACAATCTACTCTCATAATAATCTTTAAATTTAAATAATATATAAATATCTTTATTCTGGAGAAAAGCCAAATAATTTTTCTTTTAAATTTTCCATATGAAATTATAATAATTTTAAATTGTTACGAGACTTTAAAAAGCTACTTTAACAGTAACTGCAAAAGATGCTGGCAATTTTTTTCCTTAAAGATGATATATCCTGAAATATTTTAAATAGGGTGAAAAAGTCGCCCAGTCGCAAAACTTTAAATATACACATTTAAAACTCGGTAGGTATTCTTAAATCAGTTAAAAATACCGCGATAACTAAAAAAATATTACACACAACCTTTGTCCCATATTACTTTGTACGTACGTTAATGTTCGGTCATGTAAATTAAAATACCTTATCTATGCAACGAAACAGTTATTGCAAATATTTTTCATTGCCTTATCAAACAAACTTCCGGTAAAGTTCTTTTTCTTTTATTACGTGTTGGTTTATGCATTAATATAAGTTGTGACAAGTTAGTTTTTTTTTAACATTTTCAAATCATTTTTGGAAAGCTTTAATTAAACTCCATTTTGTAATTAAGATATTCTTAAAACCGCAGTTTATGAAAACAACTTTTAGGACTGGCTACATTTTTTATTTCTACAGATCTTCAAATAAGTAAAAAATACCCGTATTTTTTTACTTAACTTTTTTGTTTTAAGCGATATCGAAATTATATTTGGACGATATAATCTGGGAGGCCATCGCAAAAAAGCAAGCCAATAAAGATACGCATGAAACTTTTTTTATATTATTATGAACTATAGCCAATTCAAAGCCGCACTGTTGCCTCAGCTTAGCGGGTTCAAATTGCATTTTTTTTACCTAAAAAAAAATCGTGAAAAATCGGTTATAACTCGAAAACTATTGATTTTAGGAAAAAAGGTATGTAATCAAAATTAATGGTCTAATAAAACAACGTCATTTTTTTATATAAAATTTCTTGTAGCCCTTTTAGTTTTTAAGATATTAACGATTTAATTTTAAAATAAAAACGCAAATATCTCAAAAACTAAAAGAGTAACGAAAAAATGTATTAAACGAAAAATATGCTTTTTAATAAGCTGTATAAAAAAGGTTATATACGTATAGGCGATATAAGCAAAAAAGTGATTTTGGCCATTAAAAATTTCTTTAATAACAATTTTTTTTTGTAACAAGTAAGTATACCAACTCCGATCCATCCAGCAATTGATTCAAAATGTTCTTTCTATTCATTAAATAAAACAAACTAATATACATGTGCCTCGATGGCATGGATATTTTATTTATTTTTTTTATTCCAATAACTGCACCCATTCCGATACACTTAAAACTTTAACTAAATCACAATTTATAAACTTTTATTTATTGAAAAAAAATAAGTGCCTCCTCTATCTGGATGTTATATACCTGAGAGGATGCTTAACATTTCTCGATCTTCTATTTATAATGATAGTTACTCGTTCAGAATGATCTTAAGAAAATTTTATTTATATTTTTAACATCAAAAAAATTTTATAGTTTATTTATTTTTTGTTCAGTTAAATTATTGTTTAAACTTTTATTTAAATTATTTAAATAATAGTAATATGCTTTAACCCTCGAGAAGTACATAGCTTAATAAGAGAAATGTTTTAAAAGTTTAACGCTAAATAAACTATAAGAAAAATTTTTGATGTCAAAAATATAATTAAAATTTTCTCAAGATCATTTTGAACGAGTAACTGTTTTTATAAATTTTTATTTTTCATGATTTCTTTGAATATACGTTAAATCAATAATTTTTTTAAACAAGTAAAAAATATTACCAATGCTGGGTCAAAAATATCAGATTTTAGGCTACCACATTTTAAAAAAAAGCTAAGACAAAGTGACTCTAAATGTTAAAAGGAACTGAAAAATGATATAGCATACCAAATGCTTTATTAAGAATGTTTTTGCGTTTCTGCTTAGGTGGGCTACTCTGAATGTCAAAAATTATTATAATAGACTTAATTTCTTTATTTCCATTCAATGTTCTGGAATTTCTTATGGTTACGTGCTATTAAAAGGAATTACCTGGTATAATAATAATAAAACAATATTTTATTAGTTAAACCCAAGTATACACTTTGTCATTTATCGGTGTAAGAAGTAGATAAAGAACAAACTGTAAACGGAAACAGTATCAACAGGTTGCTAATAATTCTCCGACTCGAGGAAATTTTGCATTTAATTGAGTAAATTTAGTATAATATAGTCACAACTTCTTGAAAGTAAAGAAGTTACTAGGTTTAGTTGGTTGTGATAATAAATGTATCAGTGTTAATGTTAATATCATTAAACAACAGTAGGGCAACAAAATTTTTACAATTTAGTAATATATAAAAATATTTTCTCCAACTTAGAATCGAAGTTATTTTTAAGTTATAACTATAAAACAGTTAATGGTAATCAGGGCCGTTTTAATCAATTTTGGCACCCTGGGCTATTAAAAAATTAGCGCCTTAAGGACTAGGCATTGACATTCTTAAATAGAAAAGAAATAGCAATATAATATTTTTTTTCTTATGTCAATAAACTAAATTTTATTTGCACTACAATATAATACATAACAAAAATAAAATAAAAAAATATAATAATAAAAATATTGTTATAAATATCAAAAAATATTTTTAACAAAAAAAAAAATTTACATATTATAACTATACTTATTATAACTATTAAATAATAATTTAAATTAAATAATAAACTTCTTCCTCGCTTTAGTTTGAGCAAATTATTGATTATTAAATTTACATATATTCTTTCTAAATAATCCGATATTATAGAATTCTAGATTCTATGAAATGTAAACGACTTTTTCAAAGGTGGGTTAAATAATTTCAGAACATCAAAATATAATAAATTTAAAGAAGGCAAGCATGAGTATTTTTAAATTTAAATGAAAACATTTAACTTTTTGTAAGCGCTTGGAATTTCCGTTTCTTTTGCTATTCTTTGTTGTGTTTTAATCAATTATTTTTATGTTTATTTTTGCCAGCTTTTCTTTGTTATATTGGTATTTTTAGTCCTTTTAATAATAACTATTTTTGGGTTAAACAGCGACTTAAGCCGCCGTTAAAGAAAACGGCGACTTATAAGTCACCGTCACCGATATACCGGTCACTTAAAAATCGCCGTAAATCTCATCTCTAATATGCATAAAAAATGCGAGCGCGAGCGCAAGCCACAAACACCACCTCACTTAGCGGTTTTACTCGGGGTGTGCATTGTGCATTCATCCTTTCCCGAATTTATTAATTGAGATATGGAGGTTTAAGCATATTTAAAAATTCCTTATTTTTACATTCATGGTGCCCCTGGGTTGTAGCCCAAACAGCCCAAAGGGTTAGTATGGCCCTGATGGTACTAAAAGAAAAGCACAAAGTGAATTAAAAACTAGGTGGTTTTTATATTAGTTAGAATGTCAACCAAGATTTATAATTTTTGCCCAACATCTTATCATTGAAAAATTCAAATTTGTAACAACCTGTTTTAGAATATCCATTAAAATATGATTAAGTTTGGACAACGTTGCCTAAACTATGGAAACATTGGTTAAACATATAAAAAAATCCGGCACGGTAGCTCGTATAGGCGTCATACAAGCTTTTGTGAACTGTCATAAAAAATAAAAAAGCAGTGCCCTAAAATACATCAAACCTTACAATGTCTATTAAGTTAACCATCTGATATGATGTATAATTTAACCTTTGAGTTTTGAGTTAAAACCATCGCTTAAAAATGAGCGTTTTAAATTAAAGCTAAGAGCAGGTTTTTAAACAAAAAAAATTGAACAGGAAACCACCCATACCAACTTTTAGAAAAGGGTGCATAGAACCTAAAACACCAAAATCTGTACAAAAGTTAGTTTTTTTATGTTTTTTATATGAAAAAAAACTGTCAAAAATAGAATGAAAATTTAATTTATTTGTAATTTTATCTGGATACTGTCAAAAGGACTTTTTTATGGAATCGAAAAACAAACAAAATGGTTTTTTGGTAATATAAAATTGACAACTTTTTACAAAATTTATAACGTGAATCCTTTTTAGGTTGGAACGCTGATCTTCGGGAAAATGATTATTTATAACATGTTGGTTAAACGAAAAAAATGCGGACGCTGTCCAATATGTGTTTTATTTTAAAATAGCATTTTAAATATTTTGCAGTGATATTTTGGGCGATTCAGCGTATTAACTATAATAATTATCCAATTCGAATGTAGTAAACGGATTATTAAAGGTTATATTTTACTCTACATTGAATGTCTTCGTTTTTCATATAAATTTAGCAAAAAGTGTGAAAACGGCTTCAAACATTGTGCATTGCGCGCTATTTCGCTCTTGTGGCAGAGTAATAGGGAGTCGAAATGTACTAAAGGAAATGTACCACGCCATGCGTTCGTATTTTTACGTCTTTCTTTGAACCCCCACTACTCTACTCCAAGAGCGAGATAGCTTGTCCACCATAATGATTAAAGCTTTGCTTTGCTTTCACTGTTTTTGGCCTCCGTCGGTAAACGTTCAGCCAGATCTTCCCTTTTCAAACACACGTTGTTATCAACGTGAGCTTTCCCAGGCTTCGTAGGTGGAACTTCTGGATAGTCGGGTTCTGTAACCCCCAGAAATTCCGGAACTTTTTCAAAACTTAAATTCTTAACTAAAAATATATTAATGCAAGACACAAACAATAGCGATCCGACCAAGGACTACTACTGGTATTACGTATAACCGCTTTCTGTCAGTAACTGTCACTTCCTGCTGAGCGCGCAACCATCTTCCGCCATGAGGAAAATCCCTCGTGCGTGGGCCCCACAAAAAAACACAGGTATAGGAATCTTCGTTCACAGCGCTTAGCCCCAGAAGAAGGACTCCATGGAATGGCGTGAGTTTCTCCTTGCTCTCCGAGGGTGATAACACTCGATACGGCTCCTTCAACCGCCTACCCGGAAAAAAACTATGTAGTTTTCTTATCCCGCGAATTTCACTTTTCGGAGGTCAAACAGGAACTGATGATTAAAGCTGTTTTTCACACTTTTTGCCAAATGCAAATAGAAATCAAAGATATACAAGACAATTGCAGTAACTGCGCTAAATCGTCCAAAATATCACTGCAAAATATGTAAACTGCGATTTAAAAAAAAAACCTAAAAATCGAACAGTGCCCGACTTTAGCACGTTTAAACAACATGTTATAAATAATCATTTTGTGGCCAAAACATATAGTATGTAAGGCCAAACAGCTCAGATTAAAAAAAAATAATCATTTTCCCGAAGATCAGCTTTTCAGGGTCCAAGTTATGATTTTTTAAAAAAGTTGTCAATTTTTATGGTTTCTTCGACTTTTCTCTGCGAAAAATGCACCAATAACGTTTAGCAAAAAACCATTTTGCTTGTTTTTCGATTCTTTACAAAAGTCATATTAACAGCATCGCGATTAAATTACAATTAAATTTAAAATTTTTTACCCTAGAAGAAAAAAATGGCTATTTTTAAGTTTTTTCTTATATAAAAAACAGAGAAAAGCTGACTTTGGTACGGATTTTGGTTTTTTAGGTCCATCTACTTTTTTTTAAATATGGTACTTATGGTTTTCTATTAAATTTTATTTACCGAAACAGCTTCTATTTTGCTCTGAAAACTGTACTATATTTTTTGAGGATTTCAAAAGTTTAGGATAACATTGTGACATGTGATAAGCGCCTTGGTAAAAACAAAACAGCAATGCCTTATATACTTTTACTAGGAGTTCCCTAAAAGTACCACTTGAAAGGTATACGTTCACTACACAACCTGGTTAGTCAACTAGTGTCAGTTTGGCAGCACATTACTTGAGCAACAATTTTAACACAATATTATTTTGTTAATAATGTTTTAATTATTTCTGACTTAAACAGCACAAACACCACAACAATGGCTTTGACGGAAGTAGTAGAATATTAACTTATAACTTATAATTTACCAGTACCGTGATACCACAGTGACGTAGCCAAGGGAGTATATAGAGATATAGTCTTCCCCCATAACCAGGTTTTTTGATATGAAAAATACGATTTTATGGTTTAAAATACATTTTACTATTTAATATAATCTCCCAGAACATCATTACACTTAAGTAAGAATCCGCAAAACTGTCGAAATACACTTCCACCTCTTTGTTGGATAAAAATTGTTTGTCAGGTATTCTTAAGATTTGACAGCTAAAAGTCAGTGGGAACTAAATCTGATGAATGGGGTGGATATTAAGGGCCGAGTGAAAAATAAAAATTTTTGATTTTGGTAACAGCAGGGGTGCAGAAAGTTGTAATGCGTGATAATAAAACGATCTGTAAAAAGAAAAAAAAAACTACCCCATAAGGTGCCCCAAGAAACAAAAGTTTTTTTATTAATATGGCAGAGTTCTGATCAAGTTCCTTGTATAGTAAGACAGACATGTTTAAAATTTCATTGCTCTAGTATTGTGTTTTGAAGTGCCCCAGGAAATAAAAAAATATCTTTGTATATACAACATTTTTAATATCTCTATCTTAAATTTGAAACCTGTCTTTCTAACGTTACAAAAGTTGATTAGAACCCTGCTATAATAAAAAAAAATTTTTTTTTACTTTATTATCACGCACCACAACTTTCTGCACCCCTGCTGTTACCGAAATATTTTTTTATTTTTCACCGCATCCCAGTGGATATTGCAGCAATTCGTACTTTAAGTCGCTGATTTTCACGATGTGTTACTTAGATGTGTGAGACGGTGCGTTACCTTGATATTTTTTATATTTTTATTCTGTAAACCTTTTCTTATAAATTTTTACATCCAGCTGGTCCAAAAGGTTACAAATAATAATCTAAGTTGGGCTGTCAAAAAAATAGCCAACAAGTATATATTGTGATTTAATATGATGATCGAATTCTTTTCAGATATTTTCTAATTTTGGTAAAGTCTATGGTTTGGGTCAGCTATTCCATATTCGAAAGTTATTTTTGTGGAAGTAGGTTTAAAGTTGTTTTATTATGGTTTAGTAAAAATATAGAATGTTGTGTTACCTGTTACTCAATACACGGTATATATCTTTTAATATATCGTTATAAAGATAAACAGCCGGTACTCTTATTAAATTTAAAAAGCCACTAAACCTGTTTAAATGTGGATGTAACATCTTCGTGGTTAAATTTTTTGATTGACCCTTTAGCGTTTAATTCCATTCGAATTAACCATTGTATAGCCGGATTCGTCGCTGGACAGGTCTTTTTTCTACCACTCTAGTAGATCAAATGGTTAACGGTTTTCCAATAGAGTTAATTTGGTAGATTCGTCCCAGCAGTCGCAGTTATACCTACTTGTAGTATGCTATCCACGTGAGTTATATTAATAAGTATTTTCACAGTCTAGATTAATTAATATATTTAGGCGTCTGTGACTGGCTTTAGTTAAATTCTGACATCACTTCAAAACACTGCATCTAGTAGGTATATTCTTAAAGTATTTAACAAAAACTATTTATTAAACCTAAGAATTTCCACTCCACAAAATGATGTTTGTACGTGCGCAAACAATGATTAGTATAATCGTTAATATACCAACACTAACTATTGTTTAACTGAAGTGTGTGAAGGACCACAATTTCATATTATAAAAAATGATATATTTACTAAAGATAAAAAGAAATACATAAAATTAATTATATTACTAAAACAGGTAAATAGGTGCCAATTGTTTTTGAAGGTTGTTTGTCGGTCATAGGTAAAGATTATGGTTTAAAATAATTATTAAATTTGCACCTTAAATTGGCTACCTATTTATATTCTTAGTTTTATTGCTGCACATGACAAAAGACATGTGCGGAAAATTATTTGGGTGATAACACATGAAATTTTATTTATTTTGGTTTTTGTAAAAAGAACACAAAAGTCCCGTGAAGTCGTGATGAGAGTTGGGCACGTTTTAAAGGCGTTTAAATAATTAAGTAAATGATTTAAACTAAGATTTATATGTTTTTTTAATTAACTTTTAACGAAATCCCACAGTTGTCATTTTTTTAAATTTTAAACGCATTATATTTAGGAAAAGCAAGAGCATACTTTTTATTAAAATAAAAAAGGACTATCCATTTAACTTTAGCATTCCATTTTTTTCAATTTCGGCATGCTTTTTTTTAAAACGTCCTAGAAAACTTCCATGTTAGGAATTATAATAGCGAGGACCATCACTTGCCTTACTGAATTTTCTCGCAGTTACCTTTTTAGTAAAATAATTATAGACCATCAGCCCACCGTAGAAGTAGGGACCAGCCGTACCCAGTATGCTCTTTTAAATAGTGAATGTTTACTATACTTTAATTATTTATTGATCTAGGCGCAATGCAGTGCGCCTGGCCAAGTTCCAGCCTACCGCACAAATGTGTTGCCTACTTTTCCTCCTACTATAATTTCGGTGTCGTTCTACATAAGGGTTTGAGATTTGGTATGTAAATTCACATAAGTATTCTGATTAACCGTGAAAATATAAAAAAAGTTGTGTCAAGTGATTTTTGAGATATTCAATTTTGAAAATCACCGACTAACTGATTGACTGACTAAGGGGCACTTGCCGAATATGCCCTTTTAAATAGTGAGTATTGAAAAAAAAAACTTGAAATTTGGTATGTAAATAGATTTTAGGACACAAGTAAAGGAAAAATTCTAAAGACTGCACATTTTTACTCGGAAAGTCCTTTAACAGGTCCGTAATATCGTACTTTTGGGAAGTATTTTAGAATTTTCAATTTAATTAAACCTGAATTTCTGAGGTCATAATTTGCTATGCTGTATAAAGGTGAACGGGGGGAAGCCAAAAATTAATAAAATCCCAAATGGGCGGGTTTAAGGAAAGTGAGTGGGTATAACACCCTTCCACCGCGACTGACCGGTCTATTGTGTCTAAGTAAGTACTAATTAATAAACTAAAATAGAATTTCTCGAGAATCCGCAGCACAAAAGACATGGCACACATAACATGGGATTCGGGGCCCAAAAAGTTTTTTTTTAAAATTTGGGGTATGTCGTTTTTTTAAATAAAAAGAAATATTTTTTAAAATTTGGGGCATTTTAATTTCAATATAAACGCATAAAAAAGTGAAATTTCGTCTAAATCCAACGGAATAATGTTTTATTTTTATTTCTTTAGAGTTAAAATAATTAAATTTAACATTTAACATATATAGGGTGGTCCTTTATCAAATAAATAATATGGTTTATGCCAACTAAAATGGTAATATTTTTATAACTTGTATTTTTTTTAGAATTTATACATTTGCTTGTTTGCTTGTCTGGTTTATGGCTTTGGCAGGGCAATCGCCAGCACGATTTGGTGGGGCCCGATGTTGTCTGGCTTTTTTAAACCTATCGGGGGCCTGACTTTTCTTCTTTGACTGAGCTTTTTTTTAGGTGCTGTGAAGGAGTTAAAATGTATTCTGCGCTATTGAGCAATTATTGAGCGACTGCGACTATGGGGGGTTTAAGAGGTTATGATTAGCTAACATGCACTACATGGGGGTTTGGTGGGGGGGGAAATGTAGACAAATCAAAAGGAAAAAGGAGACGATAAAGCTGAGCATTACAATTTTATTCGATTAAATTTAAAAAGGAATGATTTGTTAATTGGTTTTCATTGATTAGAGAGAATTGTTTAATTGATGGGGGATTTAAAAAAATTCATTTTGTAAATTCACTGTATAAATCAAGATTCGAACAACATTAATGGGACATTAAAAAAAATATGATCCATGTTCTCGATGCATCCCCCTAAAAAGAGGGTTTTTTTATTTTAATTTTAAATAAAGTTCTTGGTTAACAGGACCTGTACGTTCCCAATTTTTGTTGTGATGTGTCGTCTGTCTTTATGGGAAAGTCTAAAACCTTTTTTTTCTGGAAAATTTGTTTGAATTTTGAATATTTATAGTTTTTATTTACGGAACCCAATTATTTTTAAACTTTGTTTTAAGATCGTTTTAATTTGATTATAGTATTCTTGGGAATCAACCATATTTTTTTTGGGGATGTTTAAATCTTACCATGTTGGCTAAGATGTCTGCAGATTGCCCAATATCAGAGTGTCCGGGTCCTGAGAGCGGATATCAAATTATTTTCATTGGCTGGAAAATTATTTTTTGTTCTAAGTGTCCAGTAGTCACTGGAGGACTGATTTTTATTAATTTTTTGAAGATTTTTTGGGAAACAGAGAAGAAATTACCTTTTTTAAGTGTTTTTGAGTAGCTATTTTCCCCGCCTCATGTATGGCATGATTTCAGCCTTCAGATGGAGAGAGGGGGGTCTTGAAGAGAACTTGTATTTTATTTTGGATAGTTTCCGTAACCCATTTTTTTCCTTTTTCGAAGCACGGTATATAAATACAAATGAATCTTTATTTTTTTCTGTAGCTAAGGGAATTTTTTCGAATCATTAGTTCGTTTTATTAATAGCGCAGTCTATAGTTTTTAGGGGTTTTTAAAATTTTGAAGTCTATTTCATAGAAGGATAAGTTTTTTAAAATGTTTGAAAAAAAGGAAAAAAAATTTTAAAAAAAAAATCAAATATGGATATTTAACTGTTGGAAAGTTGGTGTATATTAAAGGGGGAGTTTTAAAAGTATTATAACAAGGGTGATCTCAATTGTATTTTTCCAAAGTTTGGGGATAGAATTTTCCCCTCTGTTCGAGGTCATGGTAGCTGCTTCCAAGAGTGCATTTTGGTGGATTCATGCATCCAAGGCTAATTCACCCCTTCATAAAAGGCTTTATCTAATTTATTAAGTTTTTTTTATTGACAGGTTTTATAAAAATGATCCAAAATCCAGGTGTGAAGTTACCAATGCATGGAATGCTGTCAAGGTGTTTGGGTGGCCCCCCACCACATTCACAAAGCTTGGGATATTTAGAGATTTATTTGCCTTGTTGTATTTTGATTGATATGAATGTCCCATTTTAGGGGTTGGTGCAGGAAAAAACGATATTTTAATGATTTTTTTACTGTAAAGTATGATTATTGATTTTGATTTTTAGGGTATTTTTCTTTTTTTTGTAAACCAGACAGTTCCCTTTTTCCAATGATAGACATAATTATGTTGTTTTAGGTAGGTGTAGACTTGTTCTAGTGCTGTGTTTATTTGGGCACCCATGACTTCAAGTTAAACCCCTTTTCAAAGAGAACTAGGTCATCTGCATAGCCTATAAGTTTGGTATTTTTAAAGGTAATTTGAAAAAACAATATGTATATGTTAAAGAGAATAGTATTAAAGGTGATCCCTGGGGGCCTTTTTTTCTAAAAAAGGGGCCCATAAAGTTTCATCAATGCTTTACTGTAAACAATCTTTTGAGAGATTCTATAAATAAGGTTTTTTTTTTGGGAATATTTAAATTCATTAGTTTTTTTTAAATTTATATATTAACATGGTCAGAGATTTAATATCCAAGAAAATGGCAATAAGGTTTCCAAAAAAAAAAGCGCCAAAATGTAGGAGGAAAAAAAAGGCCCATTATCATATATTCCCTTCCTTTAAAACCAGCTATTTATTTCCAGTATCTTTGTGTTCGATCCGTCTAGGCGGTTTTTAATCATTATTTCCAAATTTTAACCACAAGAGGAAAAAATTTTTAAAAAAACTGTCTAAGAGATGGGTCTTTATTCGGTTTTAAGAGGGTTATAATTTAAAATTTTTTTTCCAAAATTTGGTAGGATGTCCCATTAAGAAGTTGTTATAATTATTTAAAAAATTTTGTTTTCCTCTAAAAGGAAGATTCTTAATCATGGGGTTTCCAGGTCGTCCATGCCTGCTGAAGTTTTTTTTCTTTTAAAGGGGTTTTTTTAGCTCATGTATAAAATAATTTGAACATTTTGGGGTACAAAGTTGAAAAAAGGGGGCGATATCGACTGAAGACATTTTTAAGAGTATTGCCTTTTTTTATCGTCCGAAATTGAAAGGTTGATGTTTCTGTTTTTTTTATTATTTAAAAATTTTTTTTAATTTTTTCCAAAATATTGACATTAGATTTCTGTTTAGTGTTTCAAAATTTTTTAATTTTTGTCTTTTTTATTTCAAAGGTTTTTTTTCCCCCCCCTATGATTTTTTTTTTCTTTTGTAATTTTCTAGGTTGGGGATCTATTCAAATTATTTACGTTTTCTTTCCTTTTCCATGTGGAAATTCTTCATCCCACCATGGGTTGTTTGTTTTAAGGGGGGGCCCACTTTTTAAAAGGGATTGTTCCCGAACCTATCCATGATTTTTTAAGTTCATCATAGTCAGTGTCCAAGTTTCTGCGATTAACTGGTTGTTATTTGGTTTTGAAAAAAGTCCCAACAGCTTTCGAAATTTCTAATGGAGTACGTACCTGAACATTCTGAGTTAAATTTAAATGTTATTTTTTTTGTTTTTGGGAAAGTGGGGGGGTGGTTCTATTGCACAGTCTTGAAGAACACCCATGGAGTTGATTTTTAACTGACTGCTAATGATGGTTTTACGAGTCACTAAGATTGGGGAAATTTGATTTTTTTAAAAGGAGGACCCGTCGTTCATGACAACTAGGTCTTTTCCATAATAAAGTCGCTTTTAAATTTTTCCCCCTGTTGGTAGGTGAGTTTCCCAAAGGGGGGGTGAATTTAAATCTCCCATTAAAATGATTTTATTTGTGTTTATATTTTCCGTGAGCTCTTTTGCAGCTCTTCGTTAATATTATTGTTTGAGTTGGATAAATATTTATTAGGTAATAATCTGAAATTTTTTAATTTATATTGAGTATTATTTGAACTAAATTTTTTTTTTTTTGAAATGATATTATTTTTTTTTTGTGTTGCTACACCGCCATAGCCATCATCTCTATCTTGTCTAAGAATATTGTATGTTTTTAAACAGAAGGTTTGTGTTTTTTAACCAGGGCCGTTTAAAAAAATGAGAGGGGGTTTTTTTCACAATTAAATTTATTAAGTTACCCTTTGGGGTTTATATTTTTATATTCCATTGCAAAAAATTTTAGCTTTGTTTTTTCAGCCACTAGTTTTAATTTTAAAAAATTTTATAAAATTTATACATTTCTACAATATTAAGGTAAATTATTAAAATATTTTGTTTTTGCCCCCAAAAATGGAATATTTAGAATTAAAGAATTTTTTTTTTGGGTTTTTCCCCAAAAAATTTTGTGAAAAAAGAGGCACTTTTTTTTTAAATTCACATTTTTCGGAATTTTTAACAGAGGGGTAATAAAATTAAGCTCAATAACTAAAATAAAAATTTGTGCACATCTACAGGTTAAACTAGGGGGGCTCCTGGGTTTACCTTTCTTTTGGAAAAGTGTAGTAAAAAAAAAAAGAGTTTTATTTTAATTAATTTTTTTTTAAAGGAACGCTCTGTATATTTTGCCAAGTTTTGTTTTAATTTTACATCGAAAATGTAAATAAATATACGTCAATAATTATTTTTTGAGATAATTAAGTAACTTTAACTAAATGATATGGCACACATACGGGTTCGGGTCAAACTTTTTTTAAAAATTTATATGTTTTTCCCCCAGGTAAAAGGGGAAATTCCTCCAAAAATTTCCCCGTGCAGGCCTACGGGGGGGCCCAAAATCACTGAAAATTTAAACTGCCCTGTTCCTTATAACAAATTTCCAAAAAATCTGATTTTTTTCAAATAAAAACCCCCCCGCTAAGAGTTAGTTAATGTGATTTGCTATTCAACACGTACAGGGTGCTCCAGTATCGAAGAAATAAATAAGTTTATGCCAAGTAATATGTTAATTTCAGAATATTTACTTTTCTGCCAGTTTCTTGTGTTCCAAGTCATAAAAGCGAGCTAATTTTGCGTTTTTAAAATTTAAAGCTAATAATCATATAAATTAATAAATAATTTAATGAAGAATGCTAAATTATTAATAAGTAATTTTACACCAGGAATTTTTTGCGCGGAAAGCAATTTTAAAACACCATGTATGTGTTAAATGTTAAATTAAATTATTTTAACTTTAAACACATAAATAAAATATTATTCCGTTGGATTTAGACGAAATTTCACTCTTTTTATGCGTTTATATTGGAATTAATAAACAGTTAAGCTGCAACTTCTCGTTATTTTTTTTTGGGCCACCCTATAGGGTTGCACAAAAAGGTCCCATTTAAAAGATGTTCCTATTGACCTAAGAAACAACATACTCAAATTAAAAAAAAATCGTTCCAGAGCCAGAATCCCATGTTATTTGTGCCATGTCCCCTATAAAACGAAGCACCACTTTTAAGAAAATTTAATGCCCTTTCAAAAGATGTACCACCTACCCCGTTTTATTTGAAAAAATAGGGGTAAATGGCGAATGCAGCTCCTGCTAAGGAGTTAAAGTTACAGTGATGGCAATAATCGGTAAATAGGTCCCCCTGAAAACAAAAGTATTAGGTGTTCTTATAGACATTAGATTAGTCGGGTGATAAATCATATTAATATATCCAAATGTATCCTGTATTAATCATGTGTGTGTAATTATAAAGCATGGCACGAATACGTGCTTTTGCTATGTAAATACTCACCATACCATGTTTTTCTACCCTCTGTCGTAGTATTTATCATACATTTTTTTTTATCTTGTGACAGTCCATTAGGATACCCCGCGTTGTTAGCAGACATTTTTTTTTTTTTCCCAGATGTCCCCTGTAGTTTCAATTTGGGATATCGAAATAGATTTTAGGACTTGCGTCTAGCGACACCCCCGCTGGCAAGCCTTGACAATGGACACAAAACGGGGGATTTTTTCGCGACTTACCGTTTTTAACTACTGGTTGATAGCAGTTTTTTTCCCCATTCTAGCCGTGTTTAACCCGCCTATCCTCGCAAAAACGAAAAGGTTTACGTTGTCAACCCAATATTATAAAATAATTGTTTAATACACTTTTAAGTTTAAATTCAAATGTAAGGTTTTGGACAGTTAAGAAATAAGTCGGAAAGATAATTAAAATAAAATGAAAAATTAAATTTTTCATTTAATAAGATATTATGTTTCAAGTCAACAAACAAGTAAATTTTTCCTTTATGATTTAAATATAATTGACTAATTTGTTCATTTGGGAATTAACTAAAAACCAAAAATCTGAATCCAAATAGTTGTTAAACCATAGCAAAAAAATATCCAAGAAACAAAACAATAGAAAAGCCGCGAATCCTCCATTATTTTAAATTGAAAATTGAAGACCATTATTAACGCTCCTCCTGACTAGTGGCGATAGCGGTAAATACTGGGTACAAATAATGACGTAATACGATGTCAGAACACCTTCCCCAGACCGCTTTTCGCGAAAATAAACTGGGTTAACGTCCTCAATGTTAACGATGATGCTTTTATGCAGAATCGCGTAATTTGAAAAGTAGGCTTTTCAAATAATGCATTTAATGTAAAAAAGCAAATCATGGGTCCTTTTTATAACGTCTCCTCATTTTTAGTCTGATATATTATTGAGATAAGTAAAAAGCCGCTTTGCAACTTAGGGCTTTTGAATTTGTCAAATTATTCCTAAATGAAAGTTATTAACAAAATTTTTATCATTTTTGATATGGTAGAAGATAATTTTTTTGTGTAATTATATATTCCCGGGTTTTTTTTAATATGTTTTAAAATTTTGCGTAAAATGCGGGGACGTATTAGAAAATACCCAACTTATTACTTTACAATTAAAATTTAATTTTTTAGGTTATAAACTGTAAGAAGCTGCCAGCGGGGGTGTGCCAGATGCGAGTTCAACAGTCTCATCAATAACTCTTTAGCTGACCGCTAAAAATCTGCCGCTGTCAGTTGTTGTATCATGGAACATCGCTACAGACCGTAGGTTTTTTTTGAATGCGAATTGTATAGTCTAAAAACGTACTAGATTTGTGAGCGGCGTACTAGCGTACTAGATCACTCTAAAAAGTACTAGATCTAATACGAAAGTGCTGCTGCTAACAACGCTGCTGATACCTAAGTACTAACGTACCGTGGGTGTCTTAAGTGTGGTGAGAGGGAGTTTGTTTACACGGGATTTAAATATTTGGAGATGGGAGGAGAAGGAAAAACCTCTGCGGGCAGCAGGTTCCATAGTCTTAACACTATAGGGGTGAAGGAACGAAGAAAGCAGGAAGTTCGGGGTGTCGTTAACTGAACTGTAAAAGGATGCATAAAAGTTGCACCACGTGTTGCTCTTTTGGGAGCTGCCAGAGAAGGAATTATACTGGCCAACTCCTCTGAGCAGAAGCCGTGAAAAAACCTATAGAAGAGCGACAGATGCCCTACAGCTCGACGGTGGGCAAGAAGAGGAAGCCTTTCTGTGAGCGTTGGATCATTAATAAGACGAACGGCTCTTCTTTGAATGGAGTCCAGAATGCTAAGTGTTGTAGGGGACGCCATTCTCCAGACATGAGAACAATATTCTAAAGATGGTCTGATTTGGGATACATACAGAGTGTACAGATCGGAAGAAGAGAAATCCAAGCTTTTTTGAAGCTGCCGAGGCTATGGATGTAATGTGTTTGTGCCTGTTGAGGTTATTCTCAAAAGTAACGCCGACAAGATTAAACGACTCTTTTTTCTGCAGAACTTGGCCGCTCATAATAAAGGGATAAGCATTGGCAGACTTTTTTCGCGACAGCGAACATGACTGTGTTTTCGAGGCATTAAACTGAACAAGATTTTTGGCGCCCCAATCCAAGATAAGTTTGAGGTCTTGTGAAAGAGATGTCTGTATTGAGCTTGTTTTTCAAATCAGAATTACATGGTGGCTTAAGAAATTGAATACTAGAGTGGAGGGTACTATCTTCAGCAAAACTATGAATGGGATGGATTGTGAAAGAGAGAAGATCGTTAATGTGTAGAAGAAACAGCGTGGGTGCCAGCACTGAGCCCTGGGGCACCCCAGCATTAATTTGGTAGAAACTGGAAGAATGACCATCTACAGTAACTGATATATGTCGATTAGAAAGAAAACTGGAAAGCCAAGAGCAAAGCTTAGGTGAAAGACCGTAAGAAGGAAGTTTGTTAAGAAGCCCATCATGCCAGATATGATCGAAAGTTTTGGATATGCAACGATCTGGGATTCACCAAGAAACTCAAGGGACTTGTTCCAGTTGTTTGAGACAAAGAAAAGAAGATCAGCTGTGGATCTACTGTGACGGAATCCGTACTGTCTATCACGCTATTTCCATAAAAAAATATATTTTTAACCAACAATTTTTTTAGAATTGCCTAACAACTTATGGCCTTTTAAGTGCCTAAAACAAAAATAATTTTGTCGTCTACATACATCACACTAATAATTAATTATTATTAGTCTAACTAATACTTTGTCGTGTGGATAATAAAGAACAATAAATAAAGTACCTGAAGACGACAATTTATTTTTCCTATAAAGAAACTCTAAGGACATACGTACTTTTATATATGGTTTAATTATCAGCTTAGTATTTTTTACGTTTCAATGATTAAATGGTTATAAGTGGGTATCTAGGTATCTTCGTCTGAAGTAACGACCTTGAATTTTTAAAATTAGCATTCATTTATGCATTGGTTATTGTTCTTTGCCGCATCTCTTCTTGTTAACGCTTTTGTCAAGAACACATATTTTTATTATTGGTGAATTGGGAAAGCAAAAATTAAACTCCTTAACCGATTATGATACGAATTTTGCTACATAAAGAATACGTATCATCTAAGGGATTATCGAAATGAATGATTATAACAAGATTATTAGAATTTGCTTATAATAAAGAATATACTATATTCCTATATAGGTAGATGATACCTATAAAAGAGCGGCAGGTCCCAGGTCCCCCACAGTTCGTCGGTGGATAAGAGAAGAAAACTTTCTTAAAAAAGTGAGGTCATTAATATGGCGAATGGCTCTATCTTAAAGAGAATCAAACCTGCTAAGAGTTGTGGAAGAATCCATTCCCTAAAATTTAAACAATATACCCAGTATGGTCTAATTTGAGATATATAGAGAGTATATAGATGAGAAGAGCAAAAATCGAAACTTTTTGAAGCTGCTATGGCTATGGATATAATATGCTTGTACCAGTTAAGATCGTCATCAGGAGTAACCCCTACAAAGTTAAATGTTTTGTTATTTTACTTTTTTAAGGCATTAATAATTTTTTTTCAAAAAAATTTTTTTTTTTAAACAAAAAAAAAATTTTTCCCCAATTAAAATTAATTTAAAGTTTTTTAAAGAAAATTATAAATTAATAAATTGTTTTTCAAATTTTTTGGCTTAGGATGTCGGCGAAAATCAAAATAATTCTATGTACAAAACTATTAATTTATTAATTAAAAAAATTTT